>OZ026613.1:77147707-77390207 GCA_964020975.1 Hermodice carunculata | reverse complement strand
TAACGATACAATTACATCATTTTAGAGACGTCATAATAAAAAATTGTTAAATCGATATAATTTCCATGATTTTTTGTGTTGTTTTTTGCTTTGGTACTTTAATTCAGCCTGGGGATACCTGAAAGAAATGTGCAATAGTGTGAATCCTACACTCGTGGCAGAGAGTGAAGATTATGTCTGGTGAACAGTGGACCATAACTGAAATTTATGTCCGAATGTTTTTGCTGCATTGGACTAAAAACAGTGACTGATTCTCTTTGTAACAAACGCATAAATCATTAAAATGTGTTGATATATGTCAACCAATATAAAAGGAATAGTGCAGGAAAACTCAGGTCTGTTGTAGCTGTGGAAATGGATTTTAAAGTTGAAAGACCCCCCTCCACCCCATCGTAGTTTTTTTTAAGTGCAGAAACTGTAAATATAAAGGATGTTTCTTACCAAAAAGAAATACCAAGGTTTCGTTGTTACCACAAAGGTTCATCTGCAAAAGTGACCACAGAAGAAACCTAACTCAAGCTACTAGCACAAACAATGTATTACGTTTTATGACTTAAAATTGAATGAGCCTTGTCATATGGAATTTAGGCATTATTTATATTATGGTTATTACGATCGCAGTTCTTATAGACTGTACCAGAAAAGAACACGACCCTACAAGAAATTCTTCCCTCTAAATTTATTTACCCAGGCGTAAAAATGCCACTTTATATCCGTCTACGATTCGACAAGAATTCCCTAACAAAGGCTTCATATTTGCTAACATACTCATACGGTTCGGTCACATTTTTGCATGCTGCATGTCTGCTGTCTGCCTGGCTAATTAAGCAAAAGCGGCAAACACGAACATGCAAAATCAATGGATTTTGATATATTTTTGGTTTCGTTATTAATCACATTTCCGATATTTCTGTGACAATAAATAAAATATACAAGTTAAGAAATTAAAAGTTCAAACAGACAGAACAGTGAAACGCAACTCAACGTTTTTTAACAGTTTTTTACTTGTTGCAAATGTATTTTCCCTTTTTTTAAATTACACATTTGCGAAATCATAAATGAAAATGAAATGAACACAAAGAAAATTGCCATAGAATGAAATAGTCCAAAGTATAAACTACCCTCTCATTACATCTCCATCCATTACTTGAGGCGTTATTTTTGAAGTAATGACTCTGCAAACGTCCATAACTTGCCTTTTTTAGTTTGGTTTTGATGCACAATAGAATGCCTTGCGTTAGATAGTCGATCGCCTCCTTTTGAGTTTGCTTCGTTACGCAAGACAAGAACGGCACGCACCATCGATATTTTGCCTAAGTGTCAATAAACTCTGGGGATGTGGGATCATTCTGACCTTATTGTGTGGTCCGACAGATAATTGCAAAATATCTCCGTATTGCTACTCGAGGGAGGGCACAATTTTTTTTGTATGTGTGGTCACTGGTTAATTATTGTCAAGTTGCAGATTCTGCAGCACGTCGTAGAAAAAAGCCAAACTTTATCTTATCTCAGTGACCACGTGGAGTACTGCAACGTTGCACTCGTAGTTATCAATAAATTGTTGAAAAGGCACATCCAAGATTCCAGATAGACAGCCCCAGATTGACTTTTCACGTGAGCTTTACGGCCTGTTTTTAGAATAACACATGCGATATTTTGTTTGACAGCATGCTCCGTTGTTAATTTTTTGTCCAACGAGTAGCGTCGGGTTTACTTTTATACAGAGCCTGCTTTCATCTTTCCTTTTTTACATCGCAACATGTTTAACTTGACTTCCCAGTTTACACATTGAAAACCAAAGCTGCAAGCCAGCTAAATAAGATGTAGTAAATTTTATAAACTTTTCTTGCATTAAAAAATTGCACCAGGAAGGACGTGCAGACAACCTACCGCGTTTGATTTAACTCTTTCGGTGGCAAGTTTTGATAAAGTCAACAGCTTTCCTCCTTGCAATTTGGATGAATACTTCCAAAGCGCAGCGGAGAAAGCTGTTGATGTGGACCATTCTTATGTTCTCTGCTCTCTTAGGATAACTATAGACATGCTGGTACTTGAATGAAAGGTAGGTCTACAAGACATGTGAATCTGTTATCCTTATGTTACACCAGAGCACATCGACTTTTGTCGGGATTGATACTTAGGGAGTTAAAGTTTACACCCAAGGAGGAACACTTCTGTTGTACTTCCAGTATACCTTAGCGCCGATGTGTTCCGTGTTACCGTAAGATTTGTTTTACATTACAAGATAGGCTTCAAATATACAATCAACACGTGGGCCCATACACACATAAGCGCAGACGGTATACACAAAACAACACATGTATAGCAGATATAATCAGCTTACATCTTTCCTCCGGCAACTTCAGAAAAAAATACACGTATGAAGTCCTATACTATTTCTGATGTATGATCACGTCTCGTCAAACACATAAATACGGCTCATTTTTGCTTTCTTTTGCAAGCAGCCCAATTCGTGGTAAACATATGATTATTTTTCCTGAGCCAAAAAGTGAGAAATTTCAACATGTTTGCACACGTGAACTAAGACAAAATTAACATTCTTCACAATAATACAGTTGAAACACCTGAACGGGCGACTCTTACATTTGCGTGGGGGCATTGTGATTTTACACATAATAGTGGATGTCCTTTACACTGCAATGCAGAGTTAGCATAAAACCAGAAGGAAATTTTCCTTTCAATGGCCCATTATGGCTTTTAACAGTTATATTGCAAAAGTACTATATTTACACGAAACAACAAGAAAGGGTACCCAGATGCATGTATGAGCAACCTCTAATCTTGTTACAGTATGGGATCAAATCGTCACCCATATGAAATGCGAAAACGCTTTTACGATTAAATGAATTTTATAATTTGGAAACTGATTGTAGCTACATGACCAAAAAAATGCGTATGTAATTGTGTTTTAACAGCTGGCAGGCAGATTATCTTGAGCAGCATCTCAATTCTAAAGAATCTGAATACTGTATTCTCTTTGTAATCCGAGAAGCCCTTTGTGGCGAGCGGATTTCTCCCCATTGAGTTTTGACCGTTGCCACAAATTTCATGCAACTGACTCTGTGTGCATCTTAAAATTTAAACTGAAAACAGTTTTTTCATATCTGTGCCTTCCACACAGAAGGTTGTGCGTGAACGTGAAACCATTAGAAAGGCACTTCATCTAAACGAGGTTGTTCAAAAGTCTCGTGATAAAAACCTTTTTAAACTGAACATGTCTTAACAATCCTGATATTATGTCGCCGTAGAGACTGATACGCAGATTCGTATACAGCTAAATATCCCATTTGAGGGAAAAACGTATTAATCCGCGTATTTATTTAGACTTTATATGGAACAGAATAAGGATATAACAGTAAAGATTCAAAATACGTTTCCAACTCTTTCAAATTGATATAAAGTCAAAAAAGAAGAAAAAAGAAAAAAAAAAAAAAAAAAAAACCAAACCCGTCGGGACATCACCAGAATGCAATTAAAAAAAAAAAACAAGAATACCTGATTCAGAGTTGCCATATCTTATTCTCTTCACCAATTAGCTTCCCGGACTATATTGTTTGACCAGGTTCCTGTATCATCCAGAGACCCGAAGGGTCAAGAGAAGATAAGTCTGAACAGGGCCGTGCAGAAGCAGGGACTGGGTTTGTCATTGTCTATGTACTCATAATATGAATGTTTGCAGAACCGGTTGCCAGGGTAACGGAACAGAAACGGCTAAAGTAGACCGAGGCAATGGATGACAAGGACAGTCTATATTGTTTTAGAGAGAAAACGTACACCCTGTCTTGGGAGTTCCTAAATGATGCAAGATTAATATTTTCTCGGCATTCTAATTGGACAAATTCAATATGCCCCCTCACTGTGTGTCCTGACGCTTCTTTGCAAATATTCTGTGTGCTCCAGGACTCCAAATCAACATGAAAGTAATTTTTCAGTTTATGTTTTGCATACCTCTACTCATAATATATGTTTTGTTTTTAGTTGATTACTATTACTATGGAATTACTGCCTTGTCACTTGTATATCCTAGCTATTTCTCCAATTCCTTTTATACTATGGACTCACCTTTGCATTTCTCACAGCTATAAATCAAGGGGGGGGGGGGAGCGTAAGCAAGTACTGCAGGTTTTTTCTTCACTGGCTCACGCACCTCTTTTTTGCGGACACAACAATGGTGCTGTGGCATGATGCTATCCAAGAGCAGCTTGGTGTCTGATTCAAAATCTGATTGGCTATGCTGGCAGGATCTTTTGTGGCCAGTACGTAGGCCCGAAGATCGGCGTCGCTGTTCCCAAAAAACTGATGTTTGCTATGCTAATTTAAGTTTAGAAAAGCACAGGCATATCATCATGAGGGATTTTCAGGTCAGTCTGCCTTTATGAAAGCGGAGGCCACTCCAGGCCTAGATCCATTACCACTTCTTGGTACCGACATGCATAAATTCATTGATGTTTTGATCAAAGTGCCTTAATTTTTCCTTTAAACACAGTTTAAATATTTGAGCACAAGCATAAATGCTACCATTATATAGATTCATTGACGAGAGTCAAAGTGTTTATTCGGGAGAAAACATTGCGGAGCATTTGACGTCATAATGTCTGTCATGTTCATGAAGCGGTATTCAATAACTCGAAGGGGATTGTCTCCACACAAATACTTTAGCGCAACAAATCAAATCCACAAAATCAAGGCTAAGATAACTTGATGCAAAGTCGAGCAGCACAAACTAAATAAGATGTGTCCATCGGGTCATATAGTCTGATAACAAACTGAGTGTATCCATAATGACATCGCCTCACGCAAGGCTTGAGACAGATTTACGCCAAGCTGTCATTCGGGTCATAGTGTCCTCAAATTATCGGTGCACACTTTCAGGGAAAAAAACTGCGATCAGAGAGAAAAAACAACATGATAAAGAAATGTGCAGACGCTAAACGTATCTGCAGGGAACGTTATGGCTTTCGACTGAAGATAATATTAGATGAAGAAAAGTTATGATGGGAGGGGGTTTTGCACTCAGTGTTTACACGAAGTGTGCAGTTACCAAACAAAATGTAAAATATTTTGGGCTTTCCCAGATATATTAAACTCAAAAGTGGTGCAGAAAAAATTATGATTGAAAACCTTTTAGGTGGTCACATTCAGAACCCACTATTTAAAAACGCCGGTCTATTCCTTTTACCACATCATGTGATATTAAATTGTCCACTCCGATAAACAACGATTTGTTCTTTAATTCTTAGACTTACAGAACCGTACAGAATAAATCATCCTAAGTTCTTCTTTACTTAGTATCTCGGACATTCGTTCAAGCTGTTGAACATTTAAAAAATGTGGGATGCATAGTGTCTTCATTACATTTGCTGTTAGGCACATCCACAGGAATGGGACGGGTAATATAAGGTCACCTTGAAACAATTTGCGGTCATTGTAAATGACGCCTGAAATACATTCACTGTTTTTCTGTTTTTTTCATTTTCGTAATGACGACCTCTCTTTCAAAACAACATTTAATCTGGTCACTGCCTGAGGTGTCCGTACTTTATGGCTGTGTATGTCTCAACGATAGTTTATGGCTTCTCTTAGTAAAAGCATTCATTTCCTTGTTCGACACTTGGTACTTTTAAATAACGTTGCTAATGACAGAAAATTTAGAAGTTCTCGTCAGCAGGACTTGCAAAATGGATACGGAAATCGTTTATGCTCATATATTTTATTTAGACAATCACACAAACGAGACAGAGATCACAAGCACTTCAATAACAAAGTAAACGAAAATCTGTAATTTGCCACTCCTCTGAAATCCTCAACAAAATTCAATTAAACCAGTAGCGTAATTGCTTTGTACTGATAGAAGTAGGAAACCTGAAACTATAAATTTGCACTACATAAACACACTGAGTGAAACACAAAACATAGCCCCTATCATGTCATGGTGCTTGCGTGCTGTATATAATAATACATTCACGTTGAATAAGCATCTTGTTCTTTCACAAGATACTGCACAAACAAAGGATCCTGGACATTCGGTATTGCCTATCGTATTATTGTGGTCGTAATTAAGTCAGCGACCTTCGGGTACTACTTATTTCCTGCCAAGTGGTATGGTGTTCCGTCCATTGTTTAAAGTACACAATGCAAATATGCCTAGGCACTATGCAGAGGATTTCTATTCTGAACACACCACTACCGTCATCAAAACAAGTCTAGACAGATTTACCTACACACGTTATATTAATATTAGATTAGGAGTAACGCGTTAAGACAATGTCAATAATGACAAAGATTAATTAATGTTAAATCCAGAATAATATTTACAACCAGTTTTATATTTCCGACTAATTTGGACTTCTTGAAAGGCAGTCCATCAATTTTATTGTTGACTCTCCTGCATTGTTATGACTGCTTTGTGGACGACATATCTTGAGCATGATAAATTGCATAAAACAACATCACTGAAATCTGTAAAGTAAAATTTTCTCTACATGTGTTTTACTATCCAATGCCATATGTGATTTATTGAAATCTGGATGTTACATTTTGCTTCCTGTTGGCAAAAAGGGGTATTTGGTGTGATTTACAACCAAATGAATGGATGACCGCAAAAAATAATTCTCCGATCACTGCTTCGGCACAGAAACTGGTGTGAAGTTGTTATGAATACTGTGGAAAAATACACTGGTTCATATCACAGCCATTTACGATGGAACCTTCCCAATTCAAAATATCTTTTAGTTTTGAAGAAAAACATAGGATGGATCAAAGGACCTCTGCAGCTTTAGTTCATTTCTTTCATTTGCAATGAAGTTAACAGACAACATAAGTGTAAATCATTTGCAACCGATATTTAGGGTGTTTTGAAAACTATTGCTTGTAAAACTTGTGACAGTGTAAACATTTAACTCTTTCAGTGCCATATTTTGGACTGAGTCGACAGCTTCTTCAGCGCGCCTTTGGGCACCATGCGCCAAAGCGCGTCAAACACCGGGACTGTTATATTCCATGTAATTGTATGCATGTTACTACTTCAATGAAAGATATCTTCACAAGGAACATAGATCTAGCACCGTTTTTAATAATTCGGAGCAATTTGTATTAAGTAGTTCCACTTAAGTCGCAGTCGGCGCTGAAGGAGTCAATACTGCTCGTCAGCCACTTTATTCTCATGTATTTTTTATATAATATATGTTTTGGGGGCTGTACAGTAGACTAAAAGGTTGCTATGATGACTTTAGAGATATACAAAACTAAAGGTCATTTAAAACTACATTGTAACTTAATTATCTGTAAAAGGGAGACATACTAGTTTATCTCGGACCATTTGACCCTTGAAATGAACCGTTCTATGAATGTTGGGAAAGCAGTTAATGTAATATTCAGTGGTCAGTGAAATGTGTTGATAGACACAGGAGTGTTTACAGGTATGCTATTGGAATTTTGATCCTCCTGAAGCTTTATAAAACGGGGCACTGTGAGCAAGTGTAGTTTATAATCAATCATACGCTCGTTTCCCAGCAGTTGCATTTCAAGAGCCTCAAACTCTCGATCTGCATGCAAATATGCAATAACAAGTTACCAGGAATGTTTATGGACAGCCCAAAGGGAGCTGGTGGTTGTCCCCTAGTGAATTCACTCAAAACGCTACTAAGTTTATCCACAATTCACAACTTGTTGGAAAATTTCTGAAACTTGCACGTGGGAGATAGGTTTTAATTTTCATTTGAGACATATTTTACAGTATCTGGTGCTGTTGAGTTTCAAGTCTTACGTTGAAAATGTATCATAGTCCTGTATTTGTCAATTTTGTGATGATAACAATCGTATTGTTTTCCGGATGGCGAGGTAATTGTGTTCATTACTTCTAAAATTGAACGGCGATATTTAAAACATCTGATAATTGCACATCGTGGCATACCCGTTAGTTAGAAACAAACCTCTTACAAAGTTCTCATATATGCTAAATCACGAACATTCTTGCCTTTTTCAAATTAAAATGCATATTTATTTGATTCATCTGTCGTTTCACTAACTTTAAACACACTTAAACATACAGGATATATGACACCTACCTGCTCTTTGTGCTGCAAGGTCTACCTCAAGAATGTTTGCTGCCCTGTCAATTTATATATATATATATATATATATATATATATATATATATATATATATATATATATATATACATATATATATATATATATATATATATATATATATATATATATATATATATATATATATATATATAAAAGGGGTAAAGCATTGTAACGGACATTTCAAGCCTAATCTTAACGAAATACAGGGCATTTCACTTTGCACAGAAGCTAAATTTTGACTTAAATTTGAAGTTTGACAATATGTTTTTCACCAGAGCAGTTGAAAACTTATTTATTGGTTTGCAAATACAAGGAAACCTAAACTGGAATGCCTATTTGGATAAAATCGGAAATAAATTGCATGTACATTCACACGAATTAATACATATGCCCCTATTCAGGGGTCACTGCTGATATACAACCCTCTTTTCTTTTCACATCTAAATCATTTTATTCTTTGTATGCGTAAATCTCATGATCGTATCTCTACATTGCAAAAATAGTTATCCGTCATATGTGTAATGCCAGATACAATGCTCACACCGTACCACTTTTTTAGGAAATAAATATTTTCAGAGTTCAAGATATGTTGAAGGTTAAAGCTTTAAAATTCTGCTTTAGATGTGGCAATAACGAAGTCCCCAACTGTTTGGAAGGTATGTTTGACTAATCTCCATCCACACACTCTCACTGGACTCGTAACAGAGGGCATATTCACCGCCCAACGCCAACCAGATCAGGACTGATACTTGTATTAAATATTATAGTCCCCTTTTTACTCCAAAGTTTGCCTGCATGTTTCAAAAATTAAATATATGTACACAGATACTCCTACACTGGTTTTTAAAATGTGTTCTTTTTTTTGCAAAATAATTCTTTGTAAAACAGATACCAATTAAGATTCATGTACCATACCTGGTTGCTATGTATGTAACAAATAAATTTTCGTCTTCCGATGCATTTTTCTTTCTTGTTCTTAACTTTTTTCTTCCAGCAAAATATGCCGTTCTCCTATTTTTAAACCTCCATCCCCTTTGTAAATTGCTGCCTAAGATGTTAAAGCCATCAAAATGTGGCCCTTGCGTTAGCAGATTTCCTACCCTTAGCTAGGGTCACCCTGACACTCATTGTAAATACGCCTGTATGCATGCCCTGCTTTGCTTTGATTCTATGTATTATATATGTATACTTTGTTCCAAATGGCTGTACGTGCAGCATATCATTGGCTCACATACGGACGTGATTATGTCTTGTGAAATGTCAAATAAAATACGTTGTGTTCTCTGAGTTTTGAGTTTCAGTATGTCCTCAATATTTGGCACATAATTTTTATGGTGCCGAAATATGTGCCATTTGTCTGGCTGTGGCCAGTCTTTTCAACAACTTCCCTTTTATTGCAAAATCACAGACTACATGTTTGTGAATAAAACATGTGATTTTTGGGTCTGTTGGCACGAAACTGCACGGTTTGATCTCTGGAATGGAAACGGTAACAAGAGGCGAGGCTGTGTGAACAGCCCATACCCATCTGACCTAGATGTATTCCAAAATAAATCCTGGGTTGAGCTGACAGTACGTATGTATGTATGCATGCATGTATGTATGTATGTATGTATGTATGTATGTACATATATATATATATATATATATATATCTATATATATATCTATATATATATATATATATATATATATATATATATATATATATATATATATATATATATATATATATATATATATACATATATATCAGTGACCCAGACACTTAACCTAGTTACCTGCTTACTAGTACCTAGTTTTATTATGAGCCTGCCAAGGTACATCCAAAAGTGAAACTAGTGTGTGGTTTGTCAGAAAACTACATATACATACATGTACAATAGTATTCCAATACTACCGAGTGGATAAAGGTAATCTTATTCTTTATGACATCCTACCCCATCACATCACATCACATAATTTCCAAAATTGATAAATATCAGCAAATGACAGGAGCGCCACAAACAAAATAAAGAAAGAAACAAACGATGAATAAACAAACAACCAACCAAACAAAGAAACAAATAGAAAGATATATAAATGAATAGATAAAATCACCGCCCACCTGTCGAGCAATCTAAAGTCTAGTTTCACTGAAATTTAAAAAGAATTGGCCGGACGGTTTCAGGGAAGGAAACTATTTAAGATTTTCCGAAGAAATGAACAAACAAATTCTTTTACACCCCCCCACATGAATGGATGAACGCCATTTGAAGATACATGATGTACACCCATCAAACATACACACTAAACTTATCTGAAGTGGATCAAGTGAACCCTTTCCATGCAAATGCGTACACACTAGTACTGCTGTAGTAATCAGGCTAATATATTCTTGCTGACCATGACGTATTTCCAAGAGTACAGTAAAAATCGGCAAATGTCAGTACTCCTAAACAGTGTGGAGATAGAGGCAACTGCACTCAAACAAGCTTTAATGCAATACAACTTGGCATTTTGGAAATGAATTTTAAAAAATTACAAAAACAAGCATAGATTTTAAACATAAAAAAGTCACACCGCCACCTCCTGAATGTATTATGTTCCAGGCGTATCCAAAGTGTTCCTATTGAATATCAAAACAGCTGGGCCAAGCGATATCAGATTTTTTTTCCAGATTTTCCGCCCAATTGAAAATATCTTGAAAATACAAAATTCAAAGATGATGCAGCCACCAGATTTTTGAGAGGTCATATGTGTGAAATTTTCGACTCTGACAACGGAGGGATGACCATCCTACAGATTCAGCTAAGGCAAAATTCTTTGCAGATCTGACCAATAAACTAATAGAAAAACTTGTGACAGAGTAAAAAGAATTTTAAGTGTACAATAAATTATTGAACTCTCCACTTGATGTGACTGCCTGGTAAGAGAGATCAGGTTTCTTCACTAGTACCAAAATTTCCCAAATTTAGTTGGTGCAAAGGGTGTGTAGTCATAAAAACTATCATATTTTTCACTTAAGCCACGAGGGGAATGTTTCCCATGCTTGAAAACATGGCTCACTCAAAAGAGCCAAGGGTGACCAGGTATTTAACGGGCGTTTTTAAAATGTGTTACTGATAAATAAGTCACGTAAAACATGGACCTTTATAGTCCATAAATCGTCTGTCGCCGCTGTCAATGCACGCTGGCCCTTGGGAAAACCTACGCGCAAGAATTTCATAACAATTGTTGTAAAGTATGTCGTTAGGTGGTTTAGGTTTCAAGGGATCTATTTTGTTTGCCTTTGTGCATGACACGGTCAATGGTCAACCACGCTCCGCTTTCAAATGACTAGATCAGAGAATGTGTGAACACTTGATAAGACTTTACGGGATGAAGCAGCTGTCTGTTCTTTTGCACCCTCATGCCCGGTGTCCTGACAAAGCTGCAAGTTTGGCGTAGTGTGGGGCCATACGTGATTATATCTGTGGTTTCCATCATTGTTTTAGTGTTAGGTATTGTAGCCTGACGCACGTAGCACAGAGATAGATGCAATGAGTATTATGAAGCGCTCTAGCGAAAAGACATGGCAAGTCAATATGGATGTCAACGACCCCCTTCCCGCGCTTTTTGTGACAGAAAAGACAGATGGGGCGGCCATCTTTGCACATCTACTCACGTATCCTCTTGTTTGCTTTGTATATAGCCAGCTTCCCGCTGTCTGTCCAACATCGCATTTATTGGAGTCTTTCAGGTACCCAGTTTAACCAAAGTAATCAAGTTGGCTCTTTTGGTCGTCTGCTGTTTGCAAGATGGATGACCCTCTATAAGGCAAGCACTTACCTTAAATTCTTTCTCCACCTGTGCTAGTTTCTTCATTTCTTGTCTGAGCTCAAATGTAGTCATGATCGGATCTGGACTAGATAAAGCCATCAAGGCAGGGCTGGCCAGGGCTCGGTAGGCATTGAGTCTTGATCGGGATCGTTTAAGTGAATCGTAGTTCTGTTTTGTGACGCAGTCATTGCATTGACACGATATGGGGTGTGGTTTTTCAATGGTATGGTTCCGTGATAAAAACATTTGAATGATTTCATGGTTATTACAGTGTGCAGCGAGAATTAGTGGTGTTATATCAGGTGAAAATTGACTTTTTTCTTCAGTCCTAAAAAATGCATCCCTGACACCCTGTCTTTTGTTAAGCTCCTCCCCGGCCATATACGTAGGGTGTTCAATAATCACTTTCACAATTTTGGCAGCACCTTTACTGATTGCGTGTAACAAGGCTTCTTCAATGCACTCAAAATTTAATTTATCCAAAAGGGTTTCAATGGCTTCCATACATTCACTATCCACCGCTAGGTGGAGCGCATTGCGTCCCATGTAATCCACGCAATTGGAATTGAGGATAACCTCATTTTCTTCCAATGACTGACGGATTACTCCTACGTCTCCCAGGGCTGCCGCGTTGAGGTAAACCCTTTCTTCATCTGTCAGCTATAAAAAATTCAACAACATTGCATTAATAGCATAATATGAAAATAGTTTAACAACCACTATTCGTGAAGGAAGACAATACCCATTGTACCGTAAAGACACAGTTTAAGATTACTCTAGAGGATGGTAATTTAGGTCAACAATATGTATAGAATAAGCCAGTTATGTCATGGTACCTGCCAAGCATTTTATACAACCCTGCGTAGGGTTGAAAATGTATGTAAGCGTGATTTTTGTGGTGTTACATCTTCAATGCAGTCCATAGTTATAATGCCACCAACAATAAAAGAAGCAGACCAATACTTTGTATGACTTCTTATTGCCGGCCTTTGACAAAATGTGCATTTTCATAGACTGTATTTCACAGCTATAAACATAAGTTTTTATACGAGCTGAATTTTCAGCTTTGACAAAATATATTTCAATTATATTGAATTAATGTATACCAGTGCGATACTGCATTGTCAAAAACTAATACTTTATTGCGATAACATCAGTTAGCACGATAACAATAGATATGTGTGTATTTGTAACTGCGGCCTCAACCCCAGTGTAGCACTGGGTTTGAGGTCGCAATTACACAAAAAAATGACACTTGAAATTCGTCCTGTTGTTTCTTTTTTGTTCATATGCATATTCACATATCAATTGTTATCGTGCTAACTGTTGATTTGCATTGAAAACAATGCAAAACTCAAATGTCGACAGTCGACATGTCTCTGAACGATATATTTAAGATTTATCATACGTATAAGTGTATTTAGTACAATAATATAATAGGCCATTTAATATTCCGCCTAGATAGATATTTTCGATATATTTTGCATTGATACGATATCAATAAAGATTAGGATGTTTCTGTACTGATATGCTCTTCTGTGTGCGCTCTAAAATGCCTCGATCTGCCGCTAGGGTCATCAGTGGTACTCCTTTGTTTTTCTTTTTGGATCCAGAACAGCAACGTCACTTACAAGAAAAGTCAAGGACAATGCTCATTGTTGCAGGGCATGGATGGCGTATAACAATTTCGGATCTCAAACAAAGAGCATTCCTTTCAGTGGATCTGGGTTTGGACCCGGAATTTATTAAACCAACACAGCCCTTTCGGAATATCCGCTACACCTCTCAGACTGCGCTGCAGGGCAAGCAGACATCAAAAAAGGGGAAGACGAAGCCCGAGAACATTGTGGAAATATTGTGGTCATAAAGATACCGGGAATATTGTGGTCTTTGTGAAAATATTGTGAGCATACAGATACCGGGAATATTGTGGTCAAAACTGCATGCCGGGAACATCGTGGTCATTGTGGAAATGTTCTGGTCATGTACATGGCGGGAATACTGTGATCATAACAGAACCTGAAAGCATTGAGGAATCGATTCCACATACATGGGAATATTGTGGTCACTACTGCAGCCGGAAGTGTGGTCATGAGCACCTCGGGAATATTGTGGAATTTCTGTGGTCATGTCTACATAGAGGGAATTTTGTGCTCAAACTTAGTGCTCACACCGGGACATTGTGGTCACAACTGCGTTTATGAGGTGACACATTATTCCCAGGGAAACTTACATATGGAAAGAGATATACCTTGTATTTCATTTTTTTTCAAGTCTATTGTGGAACATCCCGGGAACACAAGTTTTCCCGGGGTATTTCCACCATAGAAATTTCCACAATGTTTCTGCCATATTTTCGCCAAATTACCGCGATGTGTTTCGGTAAGGGAACAAGACACAGAGATGTCGTCTGCCATGTCTACTTTTGATATGTGTATGAATGAGTTCCTTTTTATAATTCAGTCTTATCATAATCCAGTTAGAGAAGACCAAATAATGGGGTTGAGTGAAGTACACAAAATACTAGCACAAAATAGTCCGTCATTTTTGCATAATCTATATGTAAGTAAGGATACTAAGTATAATCTAAGGGATAATGAAAACGTGAAGCAGCCTACTGACAACACTATAACGTTTGGCAAAAATTCTCTGAGATACCAAGGGACCAAGCTGTGGAACCACCTACCACCCCACGTAAAGGAGGCCACGCATTTGACTCAATTTAAATCTTTAATTCAAGTATGGCTTTCATGCTCCTGCTCTATATGTGTCCTGTGCCGAACCAGACATTAGGCTAATTTTTAATTAGTTTAATGTCTGGCAGGTTACGTTACCTTTATTTATATTTATATTGTTCTATTGCTATTGTTTTATTCATTGCGAGTTCATTGTATTTTATCTTTTCTCATCTTTTCTCTCTCTCTCTCTTTTATGATCATCGTCGAAAAATAGTGCTTCGGCGCTAATGTTTTATCGTTTGTACACTCGACATGAAATAACGACATGAAATAAAGATTATTATAAGAACCATAGGATAAAAAAATCATCATATGGTTTTCGTCGTTTACTGATCATACCAACTCCTATGGTATTCTGTTACTGCACTTGTTCGCTATCGCTCACTCGTGCAGTAACAGAATAACATGAAGTTGGTAAAATGTCACATAATATTTGACTCCAAAGAGAGGTCATTGTCGTCACGTTTACATTACGTTCATAGAGAATGTGAACAAAGTAATCCGGATAGGCCAAGCAAAACCATAGCCAAGCGAAAGTGAACGACTCTCCCCGGCAAGGTTTAAAAAAAAGCACTTTTCGGTGGCTGTTTTGGAATGACCAAATAATGGGGTTAAGTGATTAAGCTCATCGAGAGCAAACCTGAGGAATTCAGTGGAATTTGACCAATGATGGTCTGTCCCTGACTGTTGTTCCAAATGATGCCAGGAAGATACCACATGGGCTATCATCTCGACGCCCTATAACTGGTTCACAGAGAATTGGCTGTCGGTGGGAGACAACCACGAGCCGTAGCTGATAAATGAGATATTAGGGGATCTATAGTAGTGATATTCTACCCTATAGGCATTCAGGTTTGACTTTCTCTGCATTTTTTTATAGCATCTGGGCAAACGGTGTTCTCTTCGAGACTTCCAGGGTTTGGTTTTATGCCAAACTGCGAAGAGACGTTGGGTAAAAATGTTCGCTTCTCTTATGTACTTGCAAATGATTCACTTATGACTGTGGCCATAAGTTGTAAGGTGTTCAGCTTCCCTTAGAGTCCATTTGAAGTGAATAACTGAAATTTTTGTGACCTTCAATGTTTGTTCACTCTACAGTAGTACCTCTCTTGGGGGAGCACCCTTTGGGGCGTCATAAAAGTGGTCTTTCAAGACAGGTGGTCTCTCATTAGAGTCACAATAACATTGGAAATTGGACTTGAGGTTTTACAAAATGGTCTTTCAAGACACGGTGGTCTCTCATTGGAGGGGTCTCTCAAAAGAGATACCACTTTATTTTGAAATTTGGCTATTTTTGAACGGCGTTGACTATATCTATAAAAGTAACTTACATTGTTGTCTATTGTGTGTGTCCCAAAACACTTACTATTACAATACTTTTTAAGGTATTGATGAAGGAGGGTGGTTTCTAGATACACCTCGAGCAAAACTCATCACAATCCGTGAAAACAAAAAACTGGGCTGCGCTGAATTGATGGTGCCTTACACAGACACCACGCATCCGAGACAAATGCGTCTCTCATTGGCTGCAGGTCGGAGTCCGACAAAAAGACTTCAGCGAGCCCAAATGCTACTTGCCAGATGTTGAACGCATGGCAGTTAGGCGCCTACACCAGCATAACAAAAAGAGGCTGTTTTAGAAATTACATTTCAAAAATTGACCTACTGATTACATTGAATAAAATAAATGAGCCCCGTGAACTCTTTTATTTCGACGATGTATGCGTAAGACAGGCTTCACTATGAATCTTGTCATCCCAGCAGGGTCGCTTTGTAAGTTAGCCTTGCAGGGCATGTACGAGTGAATTAACATGCCGTGACCTGCCACCCCGAACCTTGTTGCCTATCATGCTTTTTTGAACTTGTTTAAACAGAGCTGAAACACACAAATTGATAGAAACTGCTGTAATAACCACTCGGCTTGCTAAATGACCTGATGGTAAACAAACCAGCATTCCGATGTGATGCTGATACGCGTTGATTCATTGGATAACAATTTATTATGGAACGTTGTAATTGGCCCTGACAATGTCTTGGTCGGTCGCAAATATCAATATCATCAAGCTCGGCCTACATTAAAGACCATCCAGCCTACGAGCTGTGATGCATGGCTTCCACTCAGGCACGGACCAAACTGTCCTTTTTTTCTCTCTAAATAACGTCTAATATTCAGAAAGCCCGATGTCAAAATGTAAATGTCATGGGGGTATTGTGCGTTTTGTGCACTGTTCCATTAACTGTTTTAATGAGAAAAAAAAAGAAACTTGTTGGACTCAAGTTTTAAGAAAGCCCAATCAAGCCAGTTTTGCCTCCAAAATAGTATCCCTATTTTTTTAATCTGTGTGAGAGCGGACACCACCAGTATATTTTAATATACATATATTTGCTCAAGAACACACCATCAACAAATTCTTATCATGTCTTTTGGATTTTGCCGCTGACATATGGAGGTGGGTTCCGTTTTAGTGTATGATACCTGTTACCAGTGGTGCACCGAAGCCCTGGCTTGAGGGCTAAGTCAATTTCTTTGATCTTTTTTGAAGCATTCTGATATTGGACCAAAAAAAAAAAAAAAAAAAAAAAAGAAAGAAAAAAAAAAAAAAAAAAAGAAAGAAAAAAAAAAAAAAAAAGAAAAGAAAACAAACCCCCCCCAAAAAAAACTAAGTGTGGTATTCCGAAACAATTGTCTGAAAAGAAAGAATATGGACCCATGAAGCAACAGTTAGTCAGTTACGATAAGGATATGTCACAACATCTTCGGGTCTTCACAAACGTAATATGGAAATCTAAGCTCAGCAATATAAAACTATGCTTGAGTAAAAAGAGAGTACGTTTTATGAAGTAGATTTGGCACACCTGCTCAAATAACCCCATATATTACCATTTTCTAGAACAAAAATAAAAATCAATATGATATTCATCAAATTCCATCTTATTTACGATTATCAGAATCTCTTGCGCGGGAGGCTCCTCCCATTTGTCATTTAAAGTATCTGAAACCAACACAACTGACCTTTATTATGGTAACTTGTTCACTGTGTTTTACTCTAAATGTGATTCTACGTGTACAAATGTCATCGAAACATCATGAATCGGGGAGGATTTCTACATGATGGTGTCAGCATGCTCAAAGTTTGTGCACATCTGAGTACTTTAAAGGGCAACCAGGGTGTAGACAACCCATTTGCTCTGTTCTCTTGTGCTTATGCTAGCTAAGCTGATAAGGAGAGTCATTGGTTTATATGGCACATCTAGTGGACATTTAAAAGGCAGTTTTAACTCAGATACCGGTCTTTATATCATATTCCTCATTAGTTTATCAGTGATATGGGGTTCCCATAGGGGATTACATATCGCATATATGACAGCATTTCGTCAAATTTTAAGGGAACGTCACCAATATGTACGGGGTTCAAAGCATATAGTAAGAAGTCACAGCCATGTTTACAAAATAAACGTGCCAATCCGGATCTAGGTTGAGGGAAAAAGAATCGTTCATTTGTGTGTTTAATATCTATGAAACGCACATGAAACAAAGTTGACTTGGTCTATCATCACCACAAACCGTACTACCGGTACCTCTCATTACATATTCCTTTCTGTTAAAATTACATTCGGTATCTATAGAAATACAAGATAATGAACTACTTATGTATAATATCGGTTGGTGACACGCGCCTCTATGCCCCTCACAGGAAATTAACCAAGGCCGCTATTTGTAATTTAACTTCTTCACAGTGATTTTCCCCTAACTGTTCTTGTTTCATTCAATTTCATAGGACGTCAATGAATGTGCATAATGTAACGAGGTTCCCAGTGCTTTTGGAAACCATTATAAATATACACATTATGGATGCAGATGAAATCCATCTAGAAAACTCGGAGGCAACAGAAATATCTATCTGCTTTTGATTTAAGAGTTGGCTGACAAACATGCTACCGGGTAACCGTTAATCCTAGAGCAATATAAACAATAGTGCGTTGTCCGGAAATGGTTGCAAAAATAACAAAATGATAAAATAAATGAATAGATAGATAGATAGATAGACAGATAGATAAATAAACAAAAAACAAATAAATAAATAAATAAATAAATGAATGAATGAATGAATGAATGAATGAATGAATGAATAAATAAATAAATAAATAAATAAATAAATAAATAAATAAATAAATAAATAAATAAATAAATAAATAAATAAATGAACAAATGAAAATAATATAACTTGAAGTAAACAATTCAGGGCCATAATTAAAGTAACGAAATTTCTTCTGAGTACAAAAATTTACGTGAAAAACACGTTCTTGTTACTATGCATCTGACTTTTAGATGGGTCAATAAGATGAACCAAGCAGCTGCACTAAATATGTCATAAGGGAGCGGTGAGATAAATGTCTTTAAAGATCAAATTGCATACTCACAGGTTATATATTGTGCTAAATGTATGAGAAGTAGGAATAATGACATAATTGATCCCTTTGGTTGGACAGGGTCACATTACCAGACACTAAGTTTACTTTACAGAATCAATTTACATGTAACGAGGTCTGCACCATGCACGTTTGCTGGAACACAGGAAAGCAGTTCTGTCTAAGGAACATGGGACCGTAATGGTCAATTTATTTGAACCAGTATTTCATTATTCAACCTCATTATTATTAATTGTAGATCCCCCGAGCGGTTTGTGTATGCCTAAGTACAATATAAGGACTATAATAGACGATCCTGGTCATAAAGGGTGGGTAGTTTTATGACCAAACAGGTGTTGGTATGAATACGAAACCAGCAAACCCATAATACGCTGCAGCTTGTAAACGTACGGAGATCTTAACGTCTGCAGGTTTCTTTAAATTTGTGATGAAATGTGACCAATGGCTTTAATTGACAAATCTAGTATATGCCCCTGGCTTCCTGTGTGCAAAAAGGATCATAAATGTCCAGGAAGTAAAACATGAAATAAATTCCTATATGCATCTGCTGCGGGAAGAGTTTGTTTATCTTTCCCGAAATGATGACTCCTCCAGCCATAATTTTATTTCTTTCATCACCAAGGCAAACCTGTGGTAATATCGAAACCCTGCACATGAAGGATAATGAAATACTTGTATCTGACATCAAACATCATCGCGTGTGCTCAGCTTGGTCTCCAAGTTAAAAAGTAATGAAATGAGGCCACCGTCAGCTTTATTTTATCCATTCATATGTGTTATATTTGTCTGCATGGCAGATCCTTTTGTAATGTTCCTGTATATATTGGGAAGTTTTAAAAATGACCTGGAAATAGTCTCTTTAATATGTTGGGCTTAATGTTCAATATTAGCACAACCAAACGTTTTTATTTTTTCTGTAAAGCTTCAGCAACGATTTTTCCCTTTTTAAAAGCATGCCGTTTTACGAATAGTATCGCATTCGAACAGTGTGAGCGTCTACGTCATGCTATTATTAAAATATAATAGGCTGAAACTCATTTTGTAAGATTTAAATCCAATTGGCAAATAAAATATAATGATGGATTTAAAATATCTCGGATGAAAGGCATAAATTTTACTGACATTTGCATAATTTTAAGGGAAATCAATTATGTAAGTGCGTTTTCATGGACTTTTATGACTCACGTCATAGGAAAAATAAGCTGACATGGAATCTAAGTAGAGTTTATACATTTAAGTGATACATATTTTGTTACATCATCCTGTTTTACAAGTTGCAAGTCAATGTGTGTCAGAATAATGTAAATTCTTCATATACAATAAAATGAAAAACCGTTTTCGCACATTTAACTTTAGACGCGTGTTAGTATGAAGCATTTGAAGCTTCCGGCAAATGAAAAATCGGTATACATGAAATGAAATGTTACAAATCTTGCCAACTACATTACGCATATTATGTTGTGGTAAAGTGGTTAGATTTCTCAACGAAATCTTGTAATAACTTATCATTCAGTGTTTATGCCCGAGCTAGCTTTTATTTTTTAACCAAGAAAACGTTTTGAGTCATTATCTCGCTACAGTGTTATGGCATACGCTCGTATATGCATCATGAGCGAATGTTTGAACTAATATATCCCACGGAAGTAAAGAATACCTATATTCTACAGAATTGATTAGTTTAAAATGAGACTCAAGTGTACGTTTCTAAATTATGGTAAACGTTTTCCCTGGTCTTAATCCCAGCAACATAAAAATATCCTTTTCATTTGCCAAGAAAAAAAATTATGCAAATAAAAGCATCAGTCATAGGTTGATTGTTCACCATTTTATAACAAATCACTATTGCACATAGTTCCTCTGCAAAACGTTTCGTTAATAAAACCAACAATGATGATTTGAGATACGTGACATTCTCGCAAATATGTGTGAAAGTCAACAGTTAGACCGTACATTCATCATTACCTATTCAGGTAATCTTGTCTAGTGTAGATCACATATGACATAAAAGTGGTGGAAAGCGTATCTGCTTTGCCAAAACAGATTAGCGTAATCAATCAGTGATGCTTCCAAACCACTTCTCATATCAGCTTCAAGTTACGGTCAACATACTGTTGTCAAATGACTTGGTGTGAATAATTACTCTTGATTCTGAGACTATCTTGGTCCCTGAATCTTGGTACTATCTTCATATCACTTAGAGATAATCTACAAATTTAAGCCGTAATGTGCTTAAGTAGATAAGTGCCTGTGATGAATAGCGGCTGTGACGGGAATGTTGATTCCACTATCGTAAGGATAGAACCTTCCCGTGAGACCGTTACGAGGGGAAAATGAGGTTGACGGACTCCAGAAATAGTCTTATGACGCAGATTGAATTGCATGGCATGCAAGGTCTCTCTGACATAATATATGGTGCAAGAACTATTCTACCGTTCGCCATCGCATACTTTATACATATATTGATCAACTTGAATACAGTGATTTTCTTCGCTATTTACCTAGGGCCAAAAAGTGCCTGCGCGGTACAGTAATGGTAAAGAGTAATGTCTACCTAAAAAGAAACCTAATACGAATACCCTTTTCCTTCATGGACGTTAAATGTTATAGGTACGGCTGTCAATTCTCTTAACCACTTCATTTTCCTGTATTTTCATTTTCGTTCATTTCGCTGATGGTAAAAAAAAACAACCAAAATAGAAACACAATGAAATTGTATTTTGACATAAGTTTAATTATTATAGGAACTTTGTCTAATGTAGTGAACTTAAATTTTAAGCCCGAGACGCAAATAAGTAAGTAAATAAATAAATAAATAAATAAATACATACATACATACATAAATAAATAAATAAATTAATAAATAAATAAATAAATAAATAAATAAATAAATAAATAAATAAATAAATAAATAAATAAAAATATATATGTACACACCAAAATGGAAACATTTACAGCATTTTCCAAGAAAAAGAGCAATGGCTAATGCAGTTATTTTTTCATTTTATAAAATGCATGCAGTCAACCCCCATGCGACGTGCACCATTGCCGTCTCCAGTCATCCCAGCATATCCGACATACACACACACACACACACACACACACACACACACACACACACACACACACACACACACACACACACACTAATATAATACTGGTACTCTCGTTTCTTTAATCTTTAAGTTATGCACCTCGAACCTCTGGGCAAAAATGTATAATCATAGGGTTCCATGTATTAGTCCCCGCAAAAAAATCATATTATGCCTTGCTTTTCAATTCATTCAAATACGAATTTCAGTCGATTGGAGGAAGATTCAGCTCATTTGGATCAACACTATGGCAGAGAATTATCACGTCTGGCATACAGAAACAATGTTTTGTGAAGCAAACGTTCTCTTCGTGATTTTAACTGTAGGAGACAACCAACACTTCTCACCAAGTCACACATGGATGTGCTTTTCTACTTATCTATAGGTTAATTGTTTTGTTAACATTATATCACCCTTGTGCTTTGAGAGGTAATTTGTGAAAATCTCATGAATCTTTGTGATGGAAACAATGCAGCCTGCACGATGCAGGGGAGGATGCATCCAGGAACGGAATATACCAAGCACATCCACTTTCAGTCGATCCTTCAATGAACACATCAATCAAGCAATACAAAGGTACAATTGTCCACTTGCAATCGTCAGATGAGTAGAGTAAATCACGTGCTTGGACTTGTCGGCACCTTGTTGCGCGGGGGTTACAGTATCTTTAGCACGGCTCCATTCGACAGTTGAAGCAAGTTGCATGTATAAGCAGCCGGTCAAATATTAACATTTTGGTTTCATAATGATACTCTACATATAATCGTTGAAACTTAAATTGTGTATTCCCATTACGTATAAAGATAATAGATTGTGTTATTCTCATTGTCAAACGACAGACTTGGAGACCTTTTGATGAAGAAGGTTATACAGATCCAACAACTTTTTTTTGCGATCAACAAAATTTCAGGTTGCCTATTCTGTAATCGACGTTAATCTGTTAATTTTGCACACAATACAACGAGTATCGAACAAAAGTGAGGTATTTGTTCATGGCTCGACATAATCCAATACGAAGCATGCATATTAATTTCCCGCCATAGCCGCTTACCTGCTTATCTTAGTAACGATATTCTCGTCTGGCGAGATACGGGCCACTGTCTGTTTGGGGAAGCGGGATATAACTAATATTTTGGAAATAAAGGATACTTAGTACAGGCATATGTTAATTTATTCTTGTAGCCAATTTAGAAAGCACTGAATGAATATAACTTTGATATTTGTAAACTTAAATTTCTCGAAAAGACACTAATTTTGTGGGAAGGGGTATCTAGTTCTTCTGTGACAGTGATATATCCGTGTGTCCTCCGTGATTGACAGGCGTGAGTGCCGTGCTTTGTGGCGGAAATTAATTGCATGTCTCGTATAAGTGGAACAAGAATATCTAAGGTCCAGATGGCTCCACTTCCATCAGGTTCTGTCAAAAGTGGCGCCATCGACAGTCAAATCTGGTATAAGACGGATGTGAGAAACTATATGACGAGTCAATGCATATATATATATATATATATATATATATATATATATATATATATATATATATATATATATATATATATATATATATATATATGTGTGTATGTGTGTGTGTGATGCGTATATGTTCATTATATATATGCATATATATATATGTATATGTATATATATAAATGTGTGTGTGTGTGTGTAACATATACATGTGCGTGTGTGTATGTCATATGCATGTGCATGTGTGTATGTCAGAGACTGCCAACAATTAAGACAAAAAATAGGAGTGCATGCATTATGCTTCCGCAGTTTTTAGTTATTCAGTTATACTCTTTTAGCTTCTGAATCATAATTTTAAAAACTCTCTGAGATTTCAGTCAGACCGTCGAAGCGGATGTTTCTGCGACTGATATAGTTGCGTAATTTTTTCACATGCTACCTGTACCGATACTGAGAAAACAAACCGATTTTCATGCAGCAGTAAATTCATTACATCTAGATGGATCTTTATGCGACTGATGTAGCTCTATTACTTTTAGGGACTGCATTTTTGGTACTGAGAAGACAAGTCTTTGTTAGGCAGCAGGGCGTTCATAATATCAACGCATATAAAACTAGTCCTGACAAAATATCATTGTAATGGTTGCTCCCTCTTGTCAAAATGTATCATGTAAAAATAGCACAGAGAAGGTATTAATTAGTGGTCAGGTGGATGGCCATATTTTAGAGCCTGTTCTTGTAAATACCTTCACAAAAATATCGCTGATGGATCACATTTGCACAAAGTACACATTTTGTTTCAATAACAGGATGTTAATGCATTAGCGTAGTTGTGAAAAATCCTCACAATATGAGCTTTTCTAACTTTTTAAGAGTATTGTAAGAGGCAAAGATCAAATAATTTTCCAGCAAGACTTGTATGCTTACGGCCAGTGAAGGCACTCCAACCATCCAGCGATTCTGTCTGTCTGATCCCCATACATGTCATTCCTGTATTCATTGACACAAGTTCACCTTTAGTTTGTGTGTGCAAAGCGTGCCATCTCAGGGAGAACAGTGATTTAAGCCACAAAGGCTTCGTTTTGTACTTGTCCAATAGTAAACGCCGCTCACATAACAGAGCGTGGAAATATGGCCATGATAGAATCAGCAGTGATGTGTGGCGTGCGCGGGTGGTACCATTGTCTTCCCATTTAGAACTGGCGACTGATCCATTGCGTAACACGTCTTCAATAGGGACACTTGCAATGACTGTTCTTGGTAGAATCACCCACCCCGTGCTTTTCTTTAAATCATTATAAGATGTTGAGGACTAACGTTACTTTGTGCCGGGATCCATCAGCATAGCCAAAAAACCCGGAAGTTATGGGATTTTAGAATAGTCCCCCCTCCCCGCAAAATGAACTTGTTTTAAAATACAACCATTTTTATGTGTAATTTGCGTGTGCGTTATAAATACTTTAGAAAACTGCCGCCGGCTGTCTCTTTTACCTCCACCTGTACTGCCAGGTATCACAGAAGAAAGCAAATTTGACGTGGGAACCTAGGTGTGCAAAAAAAAAAAAGGGATGGAAAATTGTTTCATATGTAAAGGTGTTTACATTGCAAAACAAAGTAAAGTTGGATAAAGGGTGGGTGGGAGTGATGGTAGAGTGTCAGGCAAATTGAGATGTCTTAATTTTTTTATAACCATGTTGCGGAACAATTCCGACCTAACAGGTCAAAAGGGCCAATTAGTTAGAGCATTTTTATAAACAAAAGCACGCAAATTGTAATTGTTAAAACATTGTTATTGCTAGATATTCTACTGTCTAAAAATTATCAAAGGAAAATACAGTTGTGTGTGTAATTTATATGTTTGAGATACAAAAATGTGGCTGTTTCTCTAAAATCGATATTCTCATGATAACATTCATGGAAGGTAGTGAACATAGTTTTGTTAACTTATTTTATTCTCCACAATTTTATGTAATGCAGCACAAACACAATACGCATTGTCTAGCAAATGTTTAACAACCTCTCTTCAATAGGAGACATTCATTTTTAACTGCGATCCTGTTCACTTCCTGTGTTGCCGGGGCAACAGACTGATGCTTCCACCATGATCAGGGCAGATTTGTACCATATACTACATAAACATTCACAAATAGTACCTTTTCAACCAAAAGAGAGCCCATTTCTAATCAATTTATGTTTCCTTTATGTTTCAAATATATGTTAATACACTTTCTTAACATTATTCTGTGTTTGTGTTGTTTATTTTATTGAGAAAGTACTTTTAACAATGCTAAATACATTGATCTGCCCTGATGCAGGTGGCTCCCTCTTTTGCTCAATGGGTCTTAGAGTAGGACCGCATTTAAATACGAATACATCCTATTATATATTGCCATTTGTTACTGGCGGAGTTTCGTTGAAGACCATGGCTTTTGTAGGGCAAGAAAGTGTATATAAAATGTTATAGAAATCGTGAATAGGGTGTTTTCATTGTGAATTTTACCTGTGACTCGAGGTATTACCTAGCTGGTCTGTGTATCCTATGTGGTCATTTGTAATGCCACTAAAGAATCAGTTTCGGGTGCTTCCCAATTAGTTTGAAGTAACTATCTGCAGTGATCGGAGGTTCGTGCTATTTAAAAAGCCAGCACAAACAAGCATAGAAATATTCTAGCTTTCCGTGCATCATTTCCTAACAAAAAGCGATTCTGATCTTTATTTCTTTCTGACATAGGAACAAACGTGGGACATATTAAAACGACTGCATTATGTAATCCTAATGAGAGGGCCTCATTCATTTCCCAAATGCGTTCATAAGCATAACCCGACCATTCTACCAGCTTCGCATATGTGCTATTCATGTGGTACTATCTTGATGGATTGAAAACTAGCAACATTTTAAAAAATACATGTCAAGCACACACACACACATACACACACAATCATTTCCTCTTGACAATTCCTCCAAAGAGACAGTTCTGCTTTTCCTGTGCTTCAACATGTATCATTATGTTATGTTACACTAACGTAAATCCTTTCAAGAAACACCTACTTGCGAAAGCATGTGATATGTATTCGGCTGTGCGGTATATTTTCCCGTAATGGACAAGTTTTTACTCTCTACAGCTTATATCACACGCTAGTAATTGACAACACTGACACATCATGACGTGTTACCATATTGACACACCGTGGGTAGCAGTAGGTACTTGTGTGAGAATGAAGATTGTAACATGCATCTATTTTCCTGCTGGTTGTATACTTTTAAATCATCTCAGTTAAACCGCTGCTTATAATTATTTTTTTTCTTTGGGAATGTTTGACGTGCTTGGACTTAGACATTTCAGGTGTTCTCATTTTTTATAAAAATTCGCATAAAGGGATCCAGAGGGATTCGAACCCGGGCAGCTCCGGATAAGTGTGTCGCTTCACCGACCTTGCGCCGTAAGGTCCGTCGGAATTAATCTGCCCTTTTCCTTGTGTTCATCTAACTACTTATACATGAAAGGGGAAGTTATACGCAAGGAGTGAATCAGAGGTCAGTGAATATAATAGGCGACATTCATATTTAACTGCGATCCTGCTCACTTCCTGTGTTGCCGGGGCAACAGACTGATGCTTCCACCATGATCAGGGCAGATTTGTATTTTATACTACATAAAAATCCATAAATAACACATTTTCAACCAAAAGAGAGCTCATTTCTAATCAATTTGGGCATCCCTTATGTTTCAAATATATGTTAAAACATTTTCTTACGATTATTTTGTGTTCGTGTTGTTTACTTTATTGAGAAAGTACTTTTGACCATGCTAAATACATGGATCTGCCCTGATGCAGATGGCTCCCTCTTTTGCTCAATAGGTGTTAGAGTAGGACCGCATTTAAATATGAATACATCCTATTCTACGCAGTTTCTGAGACTGCTGAATAACACGAAGTCCAAAGTACCAATGAATGCCACTTGCCTAAAACAATGCACAAACCGCATGGTAATTAGACAGCCAGGGTAGACACCACACATGGTCGTGGGTTCTGTGTCAGTGAATAACCCCGCACTTCGCGCGGTTTACTTTCGTACTTATGGCTTAGTTTCTTACTTGTGGGTAACAGCCCACCCCTAATCATGGTGTCTCCTTATCGTAACAGGGACCTAGTATTCTGTACATTATTCCTGTTCTTTCATATATGCGAACTTTAATAGTTTTGTAGGTAATGTACACGCACTATACCAGTCTGTAATACCGTTCGTAAGCTGTAAACCTGATTTCGAGGCTTTTCGATGAGAATTATTCGTGTAAATCACGCAGGTTAGTCATTGTGGATGTAACACTGGAGCATTTCCATACATATACAGTGAAAACTGTTTACGCAAAAACCTCCGTAATGCCTCTTGCTGCATATTACTACCATATTAGGATCCCCGGCCAATTTGTTTTGTTTGTCACCTGTCTAATGCCACACCCTGTATGTATTTATGCTGTGTGGTGGACTTTTTGTTGAGAAAGCATGTGAAATATTCCATGTATTTTTTTTACCGTGATGTGTCAACATGGCGTGTTGCGGTTTTTATCAAAGTATCACTTCATTGATTCATGGCTTCCTGTTATCACAATATACAAAATGTTTTCTTTGTTATTCCAGGGTCCAGTTTCTCAAATGCCGAAGTTGTATCTCATTATTGCTACCTCTTGATTGGTTGCAGGGATATATAAAACCATTCCGGAATGATAAAAAGGAGATACAATTATTCTAAGGACTCGGGCATTTGAGAAGTTGAGCCCAGGTGGGGGAAAACTCAGGGCTGAAGCTGCTAACTACCCTGCATGCGTCCATGAAACGCGAAAATTGTCGGGTCTTGTCACATCGATAAGCAGTATAAATTACGTGTAGTTGACTCACAAGTTTAGTATCATGTTTGAGATGAGCAGTTGACAATATATTTTATCTATAAATGACTCACTCTATACGTTGAATTGATTTTACTCTTCAAACTCGACGGAATTTCATTGGAAAAACATCTGAAGTGACTTTGTGATGTTTCATGTACTCCTGATGGACTGCTAATGTACAACACGCAAGGCTGTAACCTTGTATTACCATATCCCCTCTTTATTACGGCCGGTTTTCAAGTGTCTCTAGTGTGGTCGCAATAGGCAGGTGTCACTTTAAAATATTCATAACGCCTGTAATATTTAATGTATCTCATGTGCTATTATCCAGTTAACTTGGCACCAACATATTTTAAAATGCGACTGTCGTACAGATATTTACTACATAAATACCTTAAGCCACTTCCGTTGAACTTTTCGCGTATTTACTTTTTTATTTCCTTGACTACTTTTACCGTTTGCTGGTAAATGCCTTGGTCAATGGACCCTGCATTATACTGCAAATCATGCAGCCGCTATCCTGGTACCAGCTGGAACATAACTTGTAAAGGAATGCAATTTAAAAGAAAAAAGGACCCTAACATTAGACTGCACATGTTGGTGCCTTAATGAAACTTCTCTGTATTATTATTATTATTATTATTATTATTATTATTATTATTATTATTATTATTATTATTATTATTAGTAGTAGTAGTAGTAGTAGTAGTAGTGGTAGTAGTAGTAGAAGTAGTAGTAGTAGTAGTAGAAGAAGAAGAAGAAGAAGAAGAAGAAGAAGAAGAAGAAGAAGAAGAAGAAGAAGAAGAAGAAGAAGAAGAAGAAGAAGAAGAAGAAGAAGAAGAAGAAGAAGAAGAGGAAGAAGAAGAAGAAAACTTATCTATCCTCGGAAGCTATGCATTCATTGTATAGAATAGCACCAGACGGGTCAAAACTATTGCCAGAGTAGTCTATTTTGTGGTGTTTAGAACTATCAAGTTACTTGATGTACGTCCTATATAAGTGTGGGTAAGTGTGCCAGGAACTAAAATGCATTATACACTTGTCATGAACGTTGAATGATTTTTATATAATTTAAAAAGTCGTATGATATATAAAGTGCATAAATAAAATTAATTAACTGTGATTTAAGAACAATAAATCGAAGGCGACTGCAATGTCTTTGGGAGGTAATGACCATGGCGTTCTCAAAAAAAAAAAAAAAAAAAAAAAAAAAAATAGGAAAAAAACTTTGTTTGATTGAAGAATATGTTTCATCGCCACTACTTCTACTTTATTTCATTGTAGCTTTTTTCTTTTGATTTGTCTTGGTCATTGCATCTGCCGTAAGTGGTAAAATATGGTCTATGTTTCGTCGCCACTACTTCTACTTTATTTCATTGTAGCTTTTTTCTTTTGATTTGCCTTGGTCATTTCATCTGCCGTAAGTGGTAAAATATGGTCTATATATTTTTAATGTTGAAAACTGACAATATCCTGTTTATCGTGGCTGGAGTGACAGGTCTTTGAAAAAGAATGGCTTTCATAAACACCCTAAAATGATGTTAACATTCCCAACTAGTGACAAAGTGATATACACATGGGATTTGGTTGAGCGGATATGTGCGTTTCCCATTTCAGCTAGGCGACTGGTGCCAAAGATTGCCAGTTCGAGTCCCACCGAACAAAAAGTATAACTTTTCGGCATTTCCTAAAGGCTGGTGGATTTAAGTCCCTGATTCTGGAAATAAATGCCGACTCAGCACATATACTGCATAACTGTGTTGATATGGCACTCGTACATAACTACCTCCATTGAACCATTCTTTTTAAGAATGGGGTTTGGTCGAGTGGATATATGCATTATCAATTTCAGTTAGGCGACTGGTGCCAAGGGTTGCAAGTTCTAGTCCCGCTCGTTTCGAACATAAAATATGATACCACATAGTAAACAGAGAGTCCATCTCAGCTATTCAAGTCACGCTGTGTGCATAATGGTTGTATAAACATTCCAGATAACGGAAGGATCCCCAAATGTTCATTTATGGTTATTTCTAGGGAGCAGTTGGGACAAAGATGATTATTTTTGTGGTGTTTTAATCGGTAGACTAAATACTACAAAAGCGTTAAGCGATTCTTTGTTTAGAAATTAGTTCTTCTGCAATAAGATAGCAAAGGCACCGAAAAACCTGGCCTTTGAAGAAACTTCAAAGACAAGGCGTTTCAAAGGCTTTGTTCACCCGTTGCGGGAGAACTAATTAGTAAACAAAGAATCGTTTTTAAGCTACCAAAGTATTTATTTTACAAATTAAGATGCATGTACCCCCAAAATCATCATCTTAGTCCCAACTGTATTCCAGATATAACCACACATGTATAAAAGAGTCGTTCCGTTAGTCATAGCATACATGGTAAATACTTGAAAGGGATATTACATTGAAATCAAAGTAAAATCCAAGTTCTTAATCACTTAAAGGAAAGTTCGCAAATTTGGAGACATAATTTTACAGAATGCATATATAGAGAGTGCAGATGTTATATGGCCTTTCTTTTGCGAATTATTTATAATTTCATTCATCTCCGGGGTTGAATTGCGTTACGTATGTATTGGACTATATAAATGAATTTGGACCCCGCAGTCCGTTGACTTTCTCAAAGGTAAAGATACAGAAACATGACTGGAGCACCACGTAAATGCACAATCGTAATTTTTGTGGCGCCAATCAAGTTGGCAGTAAACTGTTAACCTGGGTCTGTTAGACAACTTTGGTGCAACACAGATAGAATATGGGAGCTTCTGCCGAAGTGAAAGCAATAGAAAGAGATGAAGGCTATGCAATCCTAGAAGTCGGTTGTACATATAGGACACAGTTATATCTTTGTGATTTATAAAAAAGACACATGTATAAAGAGAGTGTAGTTTTAGAACATATTAAAATACCTCTGAATGCTCTGCTTTACTGTTGGCGTACATAGGACATAACTTTCATCTCTCTCACATGTAAATGCATTATTCACTAACAGGAAACATAATATGTGCATACCTGGTAAAAACGACGGCAAACACTTCCAGTAATCAAAATTTGAATAAAGAGAGTGGCAATATAATATCAGAGTAAATGCTTAGCAAACAGAACACCAAATCAATTAAAGCAATTATTATGTTACTCGATACATCTGCATATAAGTGAAAGAAAGACTTCCTTCTTTCACTGCGGCGAACTGTGAACCAAGTTTAAGTGATTTCCAGAACCTAAAGCCCTCGGGATATAAATATGCCCATAAATAAAAAAGATTAAAAACATATGCGGGTCCAAGAATTAGATAGTAATAAAACAAGCAATAAATGTGCCTAGAAAATAGTGTGGCAAAAATTAATATCACATTAGAGGTTCCTTTCAATAAAAATATTAACCCTTAAACAATGCTTTATTTAAGGAAAAGTTTACTAAAAATTTCCTTTGGACGTTTTGGCCATTCCCCTGCCTCTGTCCGGGTGGGGGGGGGGGGTGGCATATCAGTGTGACAACAGTGTACGAGCCTTTTGTGAAATCATAAAGGTTTGGAAACTGATAAAAACAAACAACCTTCCTTTAGAATTTCCGGTGGTCTTCGACCATCTTTATCTGTAAACGTTTAAAAATTCCTTCGTATTATTTCCCCCGTTTTCCCGGTAGGGTAATTTAATAGCATAAAAAGTGCAACTATTCGCTCCTTTTCTTTTAAGAAGAGGGAGCGCATGTGAGTATGCACAATTTACATTTATGCTAATATATATGTCCGTTTCGGCGTTGATTTCTCAATAAGAATTTGAACAAGGAGACGTCTGACGAAAACAGAATATGACATTAGAATTCAATGCGTAAAACGGAAATGTCAAATGAAGGAAATTAAGATCCAGTGGGGACAGGAAATTACCTAATATGAATTTACGACTCAGAAAGGCCATGTTGCGCATTGTATTTCTTTTTATCCAATTCACCTGATGGCAAAGTACTCATACACTTAACTCCGTGATATTCACAACAGAAGTAGTTTGAAATATTTCAATGCTTTCAGATTAAAATTCCTGACAAAACGCTCCATTTATAGGCTTACATGCCTGGGACGGTCAGCATCTTTCCTCGGGGTACTGTTGGTGTAGTTGTCAAAGTGGTCCAAGGAAATTTGTGGACTCAGTCTCGCACTTAGAAGTGTTCCAAGAAAATTTGTGGACTCGGTCTCCGACCTCAGAGTGTTCCAGAAAATGTGTTGATTCAGTCTTCGGCTTAGCACTCAAAAGGACTAACAGCTTTACAAAAGTACAGGATCTTTCGAACAATAACCCGTGTATATAACATTGATATACAATGGTGTCAAAGATAGGAATATAACATTAAGTATGTGGATTTTTAATGTGCATCTGTATGACAGAAATGAGACAAAAAATATACTCCAGTGTTGGCTTTTAATCAGTATTAGCTGTCCACAAAAACGTTTATATGAGTGGCTTTTTACTTAAACCCTACCTATATCCCAAAATCCAAGCGTATGCTTGTACACACGCACACGCACACAGACACAGACACAGCTATATATATATACATATATATATATATATATATATATATATATATATATATATATATATATATATATATATATTTATATATATATATATATTTGCATTAAGAGAGGCATTCATGTATATCTAGACGATAAATTTATAGACCTAAACCAAAATTGCTTTTATTCGCCGTTTTAAATGAGGGAAATGTAAAAATTTGTAATATGTATTTCCTTAATAAAGTAACTTTATGGTATAAGTGAGGCCATACTTATAGTCTAGTGTCTAGTATATTTATCAATTACCATTAAAAACAAGGCTGTCTAAAATAAAACATAAACGTACATTATATTTGTACTTTAATCCAACCCATACCCCCAAATAAAAAATACCGTTTAATATTGCATTACACACACACACACATACACAGACGCACACACACACAGACACAGGCACAGACACATATATACACAATGTATGTACAACATACATATTCATCTGTGCACTCACATTAAGGCAGACATTCAAGTATTTCCCAGATAACAGTACTATAGGCCTTAACAATTATTATTTCGTCACCGTTTTAAGTCGGGGGAAATGTAACTTGCATTTTCTAAATAAAGTTAAGTGATACTCACAAAAACGTATTGAAAAATCAAACCGACTCTGGCACCATCTTATACTAATAAGCATGAGGTCACTCTCCAAAGTAAATATTCCAATAGACTTTCATTATAACAAATCAGGCAAAACCTGCATGACGAAATGAAACACAATAACAAATCTGAGTGACACCCCCCCCCCCCACTTCATTCTTGTGGGAAGCAGCACCGGAACATTTTCAGATCTTCAAAATAAAAAAAATGGTATGAAATTGCATTAAATTAAGTAATGTACTTAAATTGAATTGAAATGCATTGAATCGGATAGGGTCGGAAATTGAACCAAATTAAATTAAATTCAGTTGAATTAGTTTAAATTGAATAAGGTTATATTTAATTAAATTAATTTAAATGAATTAAATTATTTAAATTAAATTAAATTAAATTAAATTAAATCTTAAACTCCATAATTATTATGTCCCGTAGTATTCGGTACTTATCTCAAGCCAGAAAAATCTGAAACCCTATATTTAGGGTCATTCCAGTGTGAAGCTTTCTGCAGCTGACTTCCTGGTGGGATCACAAGAATATTCGTGTCTTCAACGTCAAATTTCAGACAGGCATATTTGAAAACTCAGTCCTGGATTATAAAATTGCCTTTGTGGATTAATTTAATTTCTTGGGTTTAACTTAAGATAAAAACATAAACTGGAGAAAACACATACGGAAGATCTCTGTCAAAGTATTCGAAAAAGTAGGCATATTAAATGAACTTAAAGTTTTCTTCTAATTAAAATTCGTTTGATCCTATGCATCTCATTAACATTACCACATTTAAACTATTGCCTTCTGGCATGGATACATAAACTAGAGAGACTTTCCACTATTTAAAAACGAGCTGTACGTACGATGATAAATAGTGTTTCGATTGCTATTCATAACAAATACTAAAGGATTGAAATTACTAAAACTTGAAGATACATATAAGCTACAGCTTTTTAGTTTTATCGCAAATTAACAAACGACAAGTTGCCTGTATATTTTAAAAATCTTTCATTATTTCCAAACAGAACCGTTCATAATTATAACATAAGGAGAAGGGACGATATATTTATAACTAGAACTTCTTGCCTCTATACAAATCAACGCCTTAGATATCAGGTGGGCTATATTTTGAAAGATACACTGGCTACGATAAAACATACAGCTAATACACATATTATGCAAGGATTTTTAATTTATGGAAAGAATTATTACATAGGAAAATATGAATCTGAATGTGGTATGCAAAATTGTTATATATATGCAATTATGGCAGGTAATTTCTTTTTTAGTTTTCAATTTTTGATTTTGATTTTATTTTTTTTTTAATTGAGGAAACAAAAAAGCACGATGTACTTATAGGCCCCCTACACATTGTCAATACTTGCAGTTCCGTAAATATCGGAGCTCATATAGACTTTAAATCAATATCATATGCATAATTGATAAATGGAAAGTATAATAATTTCGTGGGTAGTTTACAATACAGGTTTCCCAGATATATATATATATATATATATATATATATATATATATATATATATATATATATATATATATATGCAATAATAAAATACTTCAGTGTACTAAAATGATTAATTGTATGCATACGTTGATTCAAGAAAAGGATTCCTGATGAAACGCATACAAGTCAAAGGTCAGATTCTAGGCTGTGTGAAATATATTCAAACGGGCATTAGGATGAAATAATTTTAAAGGCACGTGGATAGCGATCACAGCGGAGAAAAAATTGGTCATAAGTCTGCTGAAATAAACAGTTTGTTCATATGATATATCCACGTGAAATGAAACCAACACTTTTTAAAAATAGTTGCGGTGTTTGAAACTGTTGCTAGGCTGCGTTGAGTACTAATCCTTTTAATTGGAATATGATACATGGATGCTTCAGCCAAATAAAAAACCTGTAATGAGCAGTCCTGGAGGTGCCATCAATTAGTAAATCTAAAGCAATCACACGAGAGTTTGATATAACATATATTATTGAAAAAAATGGGAATCAGGGCATAGCTCTATATTTGAATCACACGGGAGTCTCTTCGGGGTATAAAGTAGGAATGCGTCGCACAAGTTCGTAAGGCAACTACAAATGATAGCATTGCAACAATTTGTTTTTTATTTTGTCCTGTGAAAATGTATGAAAGGCAGACCATATCACAACACGCCATTTGAAATCCATACTCAACAGATTTTCTCCACCATATACTCTGCAGTGAGTGACTGGTACGCACGGTAATGACAAGAAGCACGGTACGATGATACCACTATCGCAGGAAGTTCTGGCAGATTCTTCCGGGTACTGGATTTGTTTTTCCGTTGGCAGCGTTGCTGTCAGCTTCCGTATAAAGAATTGACTGGACCCAGTGATGCTGCTGCCAATAAAACCGATTTGTTCCGGCTGTTGTCACTGTTTAATATTGACCTCCACATAATTTCGTTTTACGCAAGAGGCTAAACTAACAATGGAACACTTGCATAAGAAAGATCAAAGTGCCGAAATCACTTTCCGTCAGGATTTTTTTGTTCTATCGAAATGATTAAAAAGCATCGTTCCCCAGAGTATTTCGCGTAATTGAGGGACACTCTCTCTCTAAATGCATTCCACGCCCTTAATTTTTTTTCTGTCTCCCACCATAGAGATTTTTTTTAGCTATGAACACCAGATAAAGGCACACAAAAGAAAACTTGATACAGCGTCAAGTATTTGCCATGTGAGCGCTTTGTTAATCTATTAGCGAATAAATATTTGATGCATTAAATAAATCTTTAATTCATGTACTGGGTCTACCGCACCTGTGGGCACACAAACGTAAAGGAAAAACTGTCAATTTGAATTGGATATTGTTGAAATTCTGACAGTGTCTCACGGGAAAGTCCGTTTATCAACTTTACATTCACAGTTTGAATGAGGGTGCACGGAAAAACCATTTTCAAGCACAGTAAACGCTTAAAGATTAGCCGTTAAAATATCAATTCTCAGATTAAAGCTTGAAAAAATGCCTACCTGAAATGGAAGCCAACCCTAGTTTACTGATGTAACCTAGTTATTAGACAAACTATTTTTAAGTCTGTTAGTACTAAAGGTATGCTGTCAGTGCTGTTTTCCTGCCAGCTCTCCTATGATGGTGACGTATATTTTAAGCGAAAGTTCCATGATCGTCAATTAAAAGTGCGGCTAAAACTCCAGAGTACTATAGAATATTGTGTTTTTTTGTTAAGTGTATTATTGAATCGTGAAAATGTAGTTTGCCATTTGAGTATAGAAAAATCAAATACATAGAGCGTGTGGATTCCGGGACATTGGCTATCAACTCTTAAAATACTACTATGATAGGCCAATCTTTATAGTGCAATTGTATAAATGTGGCTATCCTGACATTTAATAGTTTTCTTACAATGCATTGTATGCAATACAGAGTTCAATTTCCAGGAACCGAAGGTATAAATTGGTGCTAGTGGTTCTGACATACTGACTATCATAACCTGTGGTATTCTCAAATGTTTGCTCAAGATAATGTCACCGCGTGCTCAATTAATTTTCCCAGCGGGGCGGCAATGTAGTGAGCTTTTGATCTCAGTTTGCATTCACATACTCAATTGCCGCGCGGTTAGATTTCCTGGTGAAAGTAAACTCTATTTAGGTCAGAGCAATTGAGGTCGTGTTCCCCGTCTGAACACCTGTGGTGTAATGCTCTACTGGTTTGAGATACATGAAGCTAGGCTCTCATAGGGTATGAAAGCGGTTATAAAGGAATGGTGATTGAGGTACTTTTTCCCACATGCATTTCTCTGGTTTGCATTTACCATGGGTAATAATGGTGATGATAATAATAATAATAATAATAATGATGATGATGTTGATGATGATGATGTTGTTGTTGTTGATGATGATGATGATGATGATGATGATGATGATGATGATGATGATGATGATGATGATGATGATGATGATGACCTTCAAACATTTAGGACATAGACACCTCACCAAAAAAACCAGCACACACAAAAATAAAACAAAAAACAAAAAGCAAAAAACAAAAACAAAAAACAAACAAAAAACAAAAAAAAAAAACAAAAAACAAAAACAAATAAACACCCCCCCAAAAAAACCAGAAAAAAAGGCAGGTAAAATTAAAAGACACATTTTCAGTATCGCATTTCGCGTAGTTTAGTGTTCTGCAAATCTAGTGACATTGTTAAATAAAAAAAATAAAAATAAAAACCGAAAAGAAAAAAAACCTGCTAAACACCCCCAAACCACACAAAAGCCAGCAAAAAGAAACGATCTCCATCTAACTTGAACCATGGTTGGAACCATGTGCTCTGTAGGAAAAAAAAAAGAAAAGAAAAAACACTGCGACGGCAATAAAATTTTAAACGGATTTATTACGGCTGGTCCTGTACCGCCCAAATCCTCACAAGTGCCCGTATATATAAGTTTGACGGCTTCATAGATTCTATGTAACATTTGCGTCATTACAAAACGTTTTGAATGAGGTTTGTAAATGAGACCGAGCAGGATCGCATATAAAGGTCGATATATTTCCTTGGCGTGAGTTGGAAACTGGTGAGTCAGTCTTATTGCGCTGATCCATTCCAAAAGAAGAAGTTGACAGTCTTATAACTGTAAGGAAAAGATCAGGCAACCATTTACGAGCATGGTGCCATTTTCATCTGTTTGCAACATTCGCCCCATCATGATGTTATATTAGTTTGTCGTCACTTTATGCCATGTTCTTGTAAGGTTTTAACCAGCGTTTTGCTTGCATTGGCTCTAAACTTACTGTTGGTGTTAGATAAAACGGCTTTCTAAAAATTGAAAAACAAATATTTGATTCCTTTGAATGGAAACTTCTAAAAGGTCAATGTTATAGTGTTTCTACCGATGAACAACTTTAACGCAATGCTAGAGATCATCTGACTTTGTAAGATCGTCACTTTGTTGTACGGCTATACATAAATTACATGACGTCGACATGAACTACCGGTCTATTAGTAACTATAAATGCATACAAGCCAGTTTTATTCATGTCTTATGCACTTGTTCATATAATTTATACCCCCATTGATATTCAAGTTTACCTTTATTACAAATATGCACGATCGCACTTGCTAAGGCAATTGATTTTCCTTTAAATCAAACTTAATATCGCAGCTGCTTAAGCTATGCCAATTTCAATGGGAGACAAAAGTTTTTATTTGTATATCAATATTTTTCCACGTCAATAGTACTCAGCAGTACCTTCAGTTTTTATCTAGTAAGAATTTTCGATTCGTTCTTGAAGTTTTTCTATTTGCATTGTTGTCAGGATATTTCGGGCAGTAACCAACGCATTCTATTTTGCTTGGAACTGGACTGCTACACAGATGTATATAAATATAAAATCACGGATGTGTCTTCCTCAATTACTAGCCACAGGAAATCATACAAGAGCTTTATATTTTGGTTCAAAATTAGCCATAGTCTCGACAACTGACGCCAAATATGGTTAGAAACATGCGGGATAGCATTGTTTCCTAGCTGGATGGGCTGATGTATTAATATGCACCCATTAAGTCTATTGCCTTATGTGACACAAAGTGGAAAGCAAAAGGCTCCATTTAATCAAATAGTACCGCGTGAAGAAAATTAATGACTAGCAATAAGTAACCCCTGAAGTATTTCTCTTTATGCATAAAGTAGGTAACAAAAATAAAACCTTCGAAAACGTGGTCAGGTCTGGATCACCTTCAGTATTACTGAATATATGTATGCCTCGCGAAACGCACATATATTGGATCAATTCTGGATTTTCACCAACTACACACATTGTGTAGCGATGGTCTCAGGTATGCATGCAGTTTACAGAATCAAAACATAACAATAGAATAATTTTGCATGTGCAAACTTGTTAGGCGTAGATTGTGATGTTAATGGTTCTTTCAAGCCTTTCATGGCCCCTGATTTCCACCTGTGTAACAACATGTACCGCACTTCCATGGCGTAAGGCGATGACGTCTTCGTGTGTGTGCATGGCAGCTAAAAGCATAGACAGGCGGCCATAACTTACCTCCAGTAAATCCAGAAAGACAATTTCCTGTTGTTGTTGTTGTTTGACATTTGCACCGGACATTTTGCACCAACTTCTAAGATAAATCTTTAAAAGTTTAGGATTAGTTTCTTGAATGTTCACCGCTACAGCTAATAGAATGCAAGAGTAACAGTATTACAGTCCGCAAGAATTTGTCTATTTCAAATATCACGAGTTTCAGTGGAAACCCGATAGGTTGTTATAGCATGTGTTGCGCCATGCTGAATTAACTGCAGCGCGCCGGCTTTGCGCATCACTTGTTGGGCATATGTCAGAAAATAAATATATACATGCTGTGGGAAACAAGGAATGCATTTAAAATATGACGTTGGAAGCAGCACGTTCACAGGTGTTTGGTTTAATTATTAATCAATTATTGCTTGTCAGAATGTCATAGTTACCACCAACAGCAGCCCCACCATTTCGGTGGCATAAGGTAGGAAGCATGGATATAATTTCATATCTATACCTCGTTATGTGACTTATGGACTAATAAGTGAAAATGAATCCTATATCAAAGTGCAAATTGCTGAATGATATAGGGCTCACGGTTTCGGTGAAATATACGCACATTTTGAATATGCTATTCCCCACAGTTTAACCATAGAAGCTACAACAACCTGCTTTGAGAAGTTTTTTGACCAAACTAATATTTAGTTGATGTACTTTGTGACTTAACTTGCTCACCACTTGCGCTGGGTGTTAGCAAACTGCAAAAACTGCATACACTTTTATTCCTGATTCAACTTAACAAAGGCAAAAAGGTTGAAAAGCAATATAATAAAGCTGATTATGATATGGCAACAGCGCTAAAATGTCTCCTTGTGTTTATCAGTTCAACTACTGCCTGTAGAATACTTGAAAAAACGAGCGAAATGATGAAGCTGACACAGCTTCATTTGATTAAGTCGATCGATCGTACAATTGAGCGTCGCATCCTATGACAGGAACTCAAAAGGAATTAAATATCTAACTTTATAATCGAAATCGCTATTCGTACAGGACAACATAGTCATGCTACTTTAGCATCAAAATATACTCAAGTTTTAAACGTTTCCAAACTTGTCGTAACAGTGCAATGAATTAGATCTAGCCCGTTTCCATGAGATGCTGCCTGTGAAAAATGGTGTGTCAAGCTGGCACACCTGTTTCAGGATTCAAAGTGCAGGGGGTCTATTAAAATTGGCTTTCAGGTCATAAACTAGAGCAAGTAGTGCCTTCAAGAAAACATTACCGGCATTAAGCTACGGATTCCTATAACATTCGGAACAACAAAAAGCAATCTTGTATCTTGATGGGCTTCGCGCAAAGTTTATTAATCAAGAGAGATTTTGGAGTTTTGGTCCGCATGGGTAATATGCAGCATGGAGCATAGCCGTGCGCTCCAGTATCCGACGGATACGGTGATAGTTCTGTTGGGTATTCTGTTCCAAACTCTAATACCGGGGTACCCGATTAAGAATGGTGTGTTTCATAAATTTTGTAAAAAGACTTATATTAGCAGAAGTGGATTAAGCTGTCTTGGACATCTTGTATATAACACAGCAAAGACAGTATCTCCGAATCAGACCAAAATGCGCAAAATTTGCAGCTATTCTTAAGCATTTAATTTACCCCATCTCTAAGTTCTTGGTCAATTTTTATGATGTAAGCGTACAAATGTGTACATAGAAACGTATTGCCAGAGAGGATACTTCCTGTTCTCCACAACAAGCAATAGAAACCATAATTTAGTTCCCATCGGGTTCAAATGCCCGACCTTCAAAATACCAATAGCGTTCAGTAGAATATATTGGTCAGAAACTTAACAAAGAGAGATTTCTGACATACAGCATGTTCTATGCAAAGCGGTCAACGGTGAATAATACATTTGCACGATGTCTGTTAATTCTTAATCAATTCTGTACTGGTATATCTCACGTAGCATTTGAGCAAATTTGCATTGTTACTGGCAAAATATTTCATGAAAGGTCCGTGTGTGCCGAAGGGAAAATACATTCAGTGTACAAATATGACACAGGTAACCCATTTAGTAAAATTTCATATTTTATGTTTCGAAAAATACAACGAATACAGCTTTGAAAAAATCCACACACACACCAGTAATGTTATAAATTACAGTTCCCTCCATCGTAGATTGTGCAAAACATCCATAGACTTGTCTACTTATTTTCTTTTTGCATTTTATTTTAGTTTAGAAATTTTAGGAGCAAGCTATGCTGTCGCACTAAAAACTCTCAGACATATGCAAGGGAAGGTATATGGGTAACTCCTTAGACTTCTCTTGTGCCACACAATAAAAAAAAAGGACTGTAACGTTTCTACATACATTCCCTTGAGGCCTGTTTCTTCTTTGTTGCCAATAGCGTGGTTTTAGAGAGAAAAGTGCAAACAGGTGCTTAAGGGAAAGCAGATGAGTTCTTTCCACACGACCCCGACATCAATTCAGGGAAAACAAAGCATCAAACGTTTCAGACCAATTACATGCTGAACACCTGTGCTAAATGTAACACCTGTCTCACATAATACGGCTTCAACGTAATTCAAACTCTCAACTCATTTTACGCAGGTTGGAGGAGACCTATGAACGTTTTGTCTGTTTCATTGTAACATAAACATATTGTATACACTCTCCTTGCACATTAAACACGAGTAAATATATACGCTCCTTGTTATGCACAATAAAAATCTACGTCAAACCAAACAATATAATCGATTATTAAAGAACAAAATTATCGTTCATTTTATATTTCTTACGGGGATTCCTTTACAAGCTTTTTGCACGTAGAGCGTTTAATCAACACCAGTCTTTAAAGTTTGTTGTAAAATAACTCACATTTTAGCGTCATGGAATAGGTATGACTCTGCACAGATGCAAGGCAGTAAGGAATACAGGGCGATCTGTTAAGTGTAATTTGAATTCAAGTCTTTCCCCAAGCCAATAATAAAAACTTCTGTGCATTTCTTTTTGTCACGAGATGCATCAAAGCTTCAAAACATGCACGGAAAGAAATGCAAGCAGCTTGTTCTGATACCATCCACATTTCACATATCACTGAAGCGCATACGCATCTGAGGGAATCTGCTCAAATACAATCATATATCTGGGGAAACACTCTCTAGCAATTACACGAAACACTGGCGGGGAAAGGAATATTTTAAGAAAGCTTAAAGCCTGAGGCCAGAAGGTGAATGTCTACAAAAATTGAAGCGACTGATAATATGGCGATCTTCTCCTGCGTTTGTTGCGTGATTTTAATATCTGAGCCATAATCTAATTGCATCTATAACGGGAATTTCTGTGAGTATGTCTGTCGGGTAATTCTATGCTGTTTGTCTTAGTTTCGGCTTAATCTGTTCAGGTCAAACTTTTTCCGACCAGATGCGTGTGTACAGTTTGCCAGAGTGCTACACAAGCAGTCTGCCACAAAAGCACAAGAAAGTGGAATGAAAACAATTAACCTCTGTTTATTGGTAAGCAAGACGCGGGCGCGTGTTTGGGAAGAACCAAAATATGGGCTCTTCGTACACACAAGTCAATTTTGGTTTCACCTGATATTAGAGTCAATGAAAGAAGCTTTATCCAGTCGGAAATGTAAATTGGTTTTTCCTGGTAATTTTTCACAAAAGGGCAATGGTTGCGAAATCTTAGCATTAAAAAAACTGTGAACTTGAAACCTAGTGCCCATTTTTATTATCTCCGGAAGCTTTCTCTCCTTGCCAACAAAAGTTTATTGCTAGTGCTTATGATGTTATGATATAACGGCTACGTGGACTCTTGTAATGGAAATTTGTATAACATTCCAAGGATCTTTGCTACCAGTTAACATCGAGAACATGAATACATAAAGAAAGAAAAATGCATACATGAGATTGGCATAAGTAGCACCAATAAATTCGGTACACTTTGTCGTCTCGATAGGTTTATGTATCGTTACTCCAGAAACGAGATAAGCATATCAGAAAAGGAAAAGACACGCCATTGCCAGTGGCTTCAGTGCTGTACCGTTGTGGCAAACACTTCACCTCGGGAAGGCTCATTACGTAGCCCGCTCGAACATTTAATAACCTTTAGGTTCAATGGAGCAGTGATAATTTGCATTCATTTGATGAATTTTTAACCATGTTTATTTTCCTAGACTCTATCTGACTAGTTTGCCAACCACACTAGATAACACCCAGCTCTCAGAAGAGAGCCACGTAGTTATTTTTATCATTTGATAGTTGCCACGTTTAAACGATAATTGGACTTGCTTTCCGCACTGACAATGGTTTTTTTTGTTTAATAAAAAATATGCACTGAACTGTTTTTGTGACGTTCCAACGAATTATGTTCAACTTACGGTTAAAATAACATAGACACAAACAAAAAAAAAAAAAGAGCCACCAACAAATTAAGCAAGCAAGCAAGCAAGCAAGCAAGCAGGCAAGCAGGCAAGCAAACTAACTAACCAACCAACTAATCAACCAACCAGCCGAACGAACAATCAACCAACGGAACAACCGACCAACCTACTGAACGACCGACTAACCAACTGACCACCGAACTGACCACCCAGCCAACCGACCGACCCACCAACAGACCGACTGCAGACCAGCCAGCCAACCAACCAACCAACCAACACACAAACAAAACACACAATTAATAAGAATAAATAAATAAAATATATAAAATAAAAATTGCGTCATTCCGGTCTTAGATATAAAACAATCTGACTCGACCATAAAAAGTGCCTCTACAATCATTTCATTATGCAATTCTCCCCCCTATGGGGCCACCATGACATTGTTTTTAGGAAGCTTCATTACACCGAATGCCGCAGCTGGTTACTGTGGTTTCTAAAAAATACCTGTGATTGTTTATTTAGATTTGGACGAATGAAAATTATGAGGCAGAAGGAAAGTTGCATTCTGTCTTACTGCGACCTCCACGAGGCTCGGTGAAGGCATATTGCTCCATATGTAGCGAATTGAACCTACTTTTAGATTAAGGCAATCAATGGCTACACTCATCGAAAGACTTTAAGCCACGGTTGTGACATTAAGTCCATGCATTTAGAAAAAATTATTTAATCATTTCCTCGTTTAAATAGATATATAGAGTCTGTCCTAAATATTAGTTTACAGGTTATATCTTCAATTAATTTAAAGAAATGACAAAGCTATGAAAATGCCTGTTAAAAGTATCAATTTGGTAGCTAGATCTCCAACGATTTTGACACACTCTTAAAGTTACGTCAAATTAATTCGTCAATCATTAAAACATTGTCAAGTAGAAACTGCACACAATCATGTCAAAGCTTTGTGCTACTTGACTTGCCTTGTCCAGGTCAATGCCATTTGGGAATTTCATCAGAATATCTAAATTTACCTGAGGATATGACAATGCCAAAGTTTTCAAAACTTCCCACCTGTATGTTCATGAAAAAACCCACAATTTTTGTAACACAGTGTATAGTATTTCTGTACCCCAGTGTCACTGGTGACCTTAAAAAATCTGAGAAATAAAATATACTTTGCTGAATAGTGATCACTAAATGATTGAGGCCCCGAATCGTCACTGCACAAGCTCTGAGCTTAAAACTTGTGCAGATTCAATATGCCACCCTCAATTTCTTATGTGTGACATGTCACTACAAAGTGCTGTCTTTCCTATCGTACGAAATAATGTTAATCTAACAGCCTTACATAAAAAAAGAAATTAAATAATTATCTGAAAACTTCCGTCTCATATCTTTACTCAGCTGCAAAGGAAAGGTGTTCGAGTGATGTGTTTTCAAATCACTTTTAATCATTGTATAGAGAATAACATATATTTTAAGGCGGTTTATCAACATAGTGGTTTCCTATGTCACAATGTTTGTTGCTGCAAGATATTTTTCTTGAGGCTATAGACTGGAGTAAAATCGTATAAGGTACATTTCTCGATGTTTCTTATGCTTATCTGTTACCAAAATAACGGCTTATCGCCGGTATTTGTTAAAAAGAATTTCATATATTAAATACATTCCATAAGTAGTTGAATCTGGTCATAAACGCCAAATGTATTCAGTTTCCTTTTCATTGCTGCGAGATCAGAATAATAAAGGCATCTTGCTTCCCTTCTGCTATAACCAGTGGAACAGAGCTAGATCAATTTTCAAAAACATTTCTCAGCAGATTTTAATAGAAAATTAAATGGAAGTATTGAACCAGTTCCATTGTATTTATGCGAATATTACAGATTTGTCCAAATCCTCCATCATCATCATCATCATCATCATCATCATCATCATCATCATCATCATCATCATCATCATCATCATCATCATCATCATCATCATCATCATCATCATCATCATCATGTTTTGCCCATTGGACAGCCGGGCCTCGATCCAGCACCCTTCGGCACCAAATACATAGCCGGCAATGGGAAACGCACACATTCCCTGCACCAAATCATTATTCTCTAACATAATTGGGTATGCGTGAATGCCATAATTGACACGGACCAGTTCACTGTATTCAATCCAGTACAACTGCTGTATTGTGTTCGGTGTTGGTCCAGATCGGGGATTGTGCATCTAAGTGTACCAGCAAAAAAGCCGCGCCTTTTTTTTTCGACTGCTGAAAGGTATTATTATTTCCCCAGCGATACATCACCTGCACCTTTTAGAATGTCTCTGTTATCGGTAAATCATAAAGTATTGCCTGACAATTCTCAGTTTAAGTTATATGTACAAACCCTCCTTTATTGGGATTTAAAGGAAAATAATATTTGGCACACATGCTTGTATGGCAACGTCCAAAAGTTTATTTTGACACAAAGAGGTTTAAAATCTAAGGTCCTACATTTGATATATCAAAATGCATTTCATAACTCACCAACTTTTACTTCTTCAAATTGTCATACACAAACAAGTATTTTTGCAGCAATATCTCAGAACTTGTCTTCCGATGGCTTCCGTATATATTCCGTTATGTACTGTTGCATGTTGACCGTTTTGTAAAATGGAGAAAAATTTATATGAATGGTGCTACTTGCTTTCTAAAACCTACTTTTATAAACAAATATGTTTAAATAAAACTACATCTGTTCCCTGGTTTCGTGGTTTTATGCCCGAGGGAAGAACTTCCACTTTTGATGAATTAGAATATCAACTAAGGAGGCGGTCATTATTTACCGGGGGCGGGGGGGGGGGGCTCGGGATATTTGGGGGGGGGCACAAAATTTCTCTACCCAATTATTGGTAGGAGGGCAAAAATTTACACAGGCTCCTAATGAGGGGAGGGGGTCATAAAATTGGCCCCCACCCTGGCGGGGGACGGGGTGTCATCAAATTGTGAATCAGTTTATAACAGTCATACAACAATAACCAGTATGAGGTTGGGGGGAGAGGGGCTCAATGGGGGGTCACAAAATTCTGCAGACTTGCTGGGGGTCACAAAATCTATGATGGTACGCCATCCCAATATCCCGAGCCCCCCCCCCCCCGTAAATAATGACCGCCCCCTAAATTTAACTTTTGTCTGTATTGAAGGGCACCACACTCAGGCGTAAATATAAATAGCATGTCAAGTGAGTGTCTTGTTGTATGTGCTGACCTCATAGCACATCCGTATACCGCTAACTTGGATCATGATTTTATGGCCATGTGCCAAGGTGGTTACACCACATCGACCCAACTTTGAAATCGTGAGGGACTGCTGAAAGCACTTCAATACCAGAAACCCCAAAGGGACATTTAGCCATATTGACGGACTGTGAGGCGAAAAGAAATTTCTGGTATTATGATAGGGTAAATATTAACTTTTATTTCATAACTCGAACCTAAAATTCTCCGGGATAACAGAGGAGAGAAGGAGAAAATAAAAGGCTGTACGAGCATTTATCACATGAACGCATGTACTTTAATATTAGAAGTCACCGGATGGTCGTTTTCACATTTCAAATGGTCAGAGAAAATCCTTGCATTGCCCCTCATGAATTTTCCAGCTAACTATCCCAAAGGAAAACGAGAATAACTGCAATAAAAAAAGCTAATGAAGTCATCGGGTTTTAATTTTAGAATTAAAAAAAAACCCGGATCATTGTCCTGTCATCTCCGAGCAATTTAGAACGAATAGGAAGAGTATTGCAATACAAAGAGCCAATGGAGACATGTCTCTAAGCATTTTGCCGAAACAGTTTGCGTCCTCTTCTGCCTTCTGTAAAACCTTTTAAATATGAGGCTAGGGATCTTAGTAAAATAGCCAAAAGACGGAATCTATGATGGCAAAATTGGTTGTTTTAATTCGAAAATTGACGAGAAAGGGAAATTTCCAGACTAAAAAGGGTCAAGGATAGATAAATCTGGCGTAACCTTGCCATTTTGTATACTCTATGTCATGCTGGCAAGGCATCTAGTGAGATCCAGACAGTGGGCACACACACACACACACACACACACACACACACACACACACACACACACAAATGCGATGTTATGCCTGTTCTGTGATCCTAGCTGAATCTTTAAAACTTAGTTAAAACTCCCATAGTTGCCCATGTGGAAACACAATCGTTCCCAACATAAGTGTGGAACGATTTTACGACCGAAATGAAATAAAAGAGAGAATCCTATTTGTTGTTGTTTTCTTTGTAAGCTAATCAGATTACTTAAGATAGAAATGAGTAACTGAAAGTTCTTTCTTTAGTGACGTACCTTAGCAACGCAATGTTGAAAGTGAACAAAAATCGAGTCGAAACGGCTGCTGCAAGCATGCTAAACCAGAGTAGGTTTTTGCCAAAAACATAGGATTTAACGCTTTATGGGAGAAACAAAATTCCACATGGCCGTGTTATGGGGAATGGATTCAGACATCACTGGTTTCAAATCGTTGACTGCTGGCCAAAGGCTCGCAGTGAACGGTTTTAAAACTCGTGCTGTCTAAAATCCACTCCCCCATGACACGGCCATGTGGAATTCTATATTCCTGCTATCCATTTATGTGACCTTTGCTTCATACGCAATGTATTCAAATCATGCGTGTGTCACCAACTTTGCCAGTTGTGCACACTGAAGATCAATGGGCGCATTGATGGCACTCCAACGAAATGGATACAGCGTTTTGAAAACTACGGGATTTTGAATCTTTGTGCTCACCGACATGACCTTTTCTGTTCTTGTATAGGGTCCACATTTATGTTACCATGAAACTAATTAGAAAATAAGAGGCACAACGATGAAGAGGGAAACACAGCCGGTTTTGCAGCGGATACGGGTTAATGCAGGTTTTCATTTACATCATCCAATCTTAAAACAACAAGTACAGATACCACATAATGTCACAAAAAATAGACACCAGGACCTGTTGCCTCCATTCAGAGCCATGAAATACCCTTTGGTGAGGACAGAGGAGCTTGTTAAAACATTACTAGTCAGTACACAGATAATAATGACCATGGGACCAGTCATCACAACAGACTGTCTTTACTTGGCTTTAGCGCCATGGGAACTTAAAGTTGGTCGCGTCTATTATTGCCAAGCTTAGGCGTTGTTATGCCAAAGTGAGCCTGGCAGCCCTAAAATTATTTGAGTTCGCTGTTTATCATTGCATCCACGATCCTTTTTGCTGACCAATGTGAGACATTGTGCTCTACTTTACAGTAGAAGCATGATTGCGTGTTTGGCTTTAAGATTTAACCTCCCTTGTGGATCGTGACCCTGTAAACCTGGGCCAGTTGCGATATTGAGTCTGTCCGCAGCTGTGGAATAACCACTAAGAGTTTCTGCACCATGGATAACGAAAATGCTTTTTAAGGTGTCAAAACCAAAAAGTCCAATTTCCAATGGTTGTGTTTTTTCAGGACATCGATTATCTTTTGTTACGGCGTCTCTAAACAGCGAAGACTAAAGCATAATAAACCAAACATCCTTTCACATTCGCATTTCTCCGTGCATATTGCATTATTGGATTGTTTTCGGATTTTTTAGCACTTACTCATTGTTCGATTTCTTTTATTATGTGTTACTTTTTTGTATTCAACCAGTTCGTCAATTAGTTTAATTTAACATTAAAATTCTCCCGTTATTTATTCAGTAATGATGTGGGAATTATTTTCGTTATTGCTAAGATTTTATTTGATCGGAAATCCCCCATTGAAGTTAGTGAAAAGTAAAATACACTGCGATTCGCGTCTCAAGTTAACTCGCAACGATAATGTAATCAGGTCATTCATTACTTTTAAATCTGAGTTGGACATTTACGGAGCTCTTTGTCATATATCACACTATACGCAAATCTTTTAACTCATCATGCTTCAAATAGGTTAAGTCTAATCATTCTACGAAAGGAGTAAGAATTTCAATACCTGACTATCATGTCACCTATTGAAACAGTATATTTGAGATAGAGATGAATTACCCTAAATTGGTTTGAATATGACAATTAATAGAACGCGAAACACCATTGACGAGGTACACATAAATTTTGTGAATCTACACGCAATTATGCAACTGCAGATGATGTTTGATAAGTTATGGAGAGACGCAGGGGCAGCCATATTGTTTTAACGTCAGTTCCATGACATTTAATAAAGTCGACGACGGATGATTATGCTTAAATGTTATATTTTGATTCTGTCGCAAAAAATGGGATTCTTTACCTAGTTAACAATATTTAATAGCTAAACTGTTATTTGTTAATTGCTGTTTCAACAAATCTGAACTTAATTTTAAGAATTATTATCATCAACTTCTGGAAGTGTTAATGTCACCAGTGTTGCAGTCTGGGATATAATTTGGGTAAGATGACAGACCTCGAAGTGTCCAAAGGGGGATACAAACAATTTAAAAAACAAACAAAAAAATCCGAATTGGGTCTCACAGAGACAGGCCAATTATCAAAAAAATTGCCATATAATACATATAAATATTTTCTACATCGCCTATACATCTAAGTTAAGCAACAAAGAAAAGCCCTTGGCTGTTTTGCAGATAAGTACAACATGTTTCGCTGGTGTCTTTGCAGTGGCGAACGGTGAAAGACATCGGTTAACAACAGCACCTTAAGCCAGTTATTATTAACCCTATCTAGTCTTGCTTGGAAATAAAAAATATGTTTTTTCCAAAGAGAAGTATTGGTTCCATTAGTTACAAGCATACCACTAGCACTACAGTAAAGAGCATACCCAAAGAGTCTCCGGAAAGCATGATCATAACTACCACGTAATTTACGAATTGCGCTCGTACAAAAGAGTGTCCACAAAGAGGCACAAAAAATAGCAGTACAATATGAACTCAATAGCAAACCTTTACATCGTATGAACAATAATTAAACTTTCTTAACAAGATATTTGCCGCCTGCATATAGAACATCGTCGTCTGCCGCTGTATATCCGCATCATCTTTACACCTTATAATTAAACTTTAATTACTATGGGCCCCAGGGTTACAGTTGAAAATAAACTTTAAATTAAAACTTAATATAAAGCTGACACTATACCTTATATAGCCTTTTCATAGAACGAAATAATATTTACATGGTATAATTTGCTTCACACTGATATGCTGTAATATGAATTAAAGAACAAAGGTAACGAATGGCCAATAGTAATGTATTATTTATTTCTTTTCGTACCAACCTTTCCGAAAAGAAACTCTCAGAAAAACCTTTACCGACAGAGCCCCATTGATCTAAAATACAACTCAATTTCATATGTCATCTAATATAGTTCCATAGACCAGACTTATACCTTCACACTTCTTGTGGGAAACACAACTTTTTGAAATGCAGCAATTTTGAGTTTTCTCGATATCTGTGTGTTTAAAACTAAGTTTTGATTTTTGAAAATATTGTGAATACATCAAGTGATAATGTTTTTTCTTTCATACGTAGATGACTTGTAATTAATCAATAAAATCTTTTAGAAAATATTTAAATGAAGGGTGTTGTTTCATATATCATAAATGCTCTTCAATTGTGAACATTTATATATAGTTATTAACAAAACAAAATAATTAAACACAAGAAACACACACACGTATCCTAAGATATTCATTCGTTATTTTTTGTCTTAAACGTTACAAGATTTTAGAAATTTTTACCACGGAACGATCTGGGCTTGAACCAGCAAACCTCAGCCCGGACGCATCGCCTGGCCGAAAAGAGAAACGCACATATCTGCTTGGCTACATCCCCATTCATTAAAAAGAATAGCTCAGCGGGGCAGATATGCCTGAATGCCATGATCAACCCGGTATATCGTATTAGACCTGTATGGGGGTATATAAATCTGCTATTACATAGCAGGCACATTTCCAAATCAAGATCTCGAAGTGCAGCACATGTTAATTAAGACATAAAAAAATGCAAAGAATAGCGTTTATATGCACTTGACAAAATCCAGTAACACATTTGGTCAGGATATGCGTACAGTTTGTATGTTTGTTTAGTTCATTCACAATTTTGTTAGAAAAAAGTGGTATAGAATCAGCAGAAAATGATACAGTGAACACATCTTAACAATTATACAGTCGGTTGCTGTTTTACATTACAAATTAAAATATTGATAATAATTAATAGAAAAAGTTATGAAGGTAATATGAACAGGAATGAAATCGGGGATTTACTCCAGCAATGACGATGCCTCAGCGGCCAATTACATGTTTATAGCTTTGCCATGTTAAATTAAACTACGCCTCTAATCTCGATTGCCATGGGGTTTACCGATGCAAGTGGTTATCAATCTAAATGTTTAATGCGTAAAATCAGGTTTGTTGCTACACTATAAATAATTGATTGACACAAAATGCGACAAAGCGATGAAACATGCATGTTGAATAAATGTGGTTGATGGGTGGGATTGTTAATTGAATTAATTCTTGAACTGTCTGCCTATACAGCTTACATTTCTCGACATAAAAGAATCCAATGAAAGGCATGCATTACAAGCATTTGTTATATGTGACATTCAGGTACTGAAGCAGCATTATGATTAGCTTAACGAAGGGGGATTTTTTTTAAAGGGCTGTGTGTGTGTTTTATTTTCTATTTTTTGTTATACAGTTTGACGAACCACTATTTTTTTTCATGAACAAAACATCATAAAGAACTGATTGGATCAGCATGCTTGATCAGAAAAAGTTAAGCAGAATTTTGTGAAAAGCACCATTAAGAAATTGGAAATATTTAGTCACATATATTGCTGTATTGTATCAAAGTCATTTTTATAGTAAGAAAGTGTAGCAGGTAAATTACGGTGTCCCGCCACAGTTATAAAATGTGGTAATTTGATATACTTGGAAACAAATAAAATAAAATGTACCGATACATGATAAACACAACAACAGAAAGAATACTGTAATTAAGACTTACCTGGACATCTTCGAAGTTAGTAAAAAGCGACCCTCGGGACGACGGTGGCGTCCGGCGGAGGTCCGCCATATTGACTTGTGGTCTGAAAAAATAAGGAATCAAATATGATTTTAAGCTTCCGTCATCTTTTCGTGGCCTCTCATTAATGCACAATAGAAACAAAGTAACAAGTATCCGGCTTTAATGGCATGCTACACGGCGACGCTGATATATGCGGACACTTTGTAATCCACAGTATATCAACAATACAACTTGAAAGACAATGGTCATATTTGCTAACTGGGCACATTCTACCCATAAATGTTCGACAAAAGGACAACTGGAATTGTTTAATGGTACAGTCGCTACCTGACAGTGCAATGAAGCCGTTATGGCATAGCTGTAGGTCGCGTATGGAGTGTAGACCAGCATGGATTCCAGATGGACATCATACAGAAGATCGGATAAAGAAAGCTGTCGTGTGGTCGCTAAAGCCGTAAATTAGAAGCAGTTGTAATCTTAAGGTGGGTGGTCTGAAGCTGTACCTCTAGATAACCTTTAATCACTTTTTCATATTTTTGAATAGTCTGATACTTAAACTACATGCTCCCAAAACCTCAGATGTGTGAGCATAAAATTTATATGAGATGATTGATCTCTAAACTTTTGTTTACAATGAAAAGTTTAAACAGTGACGGACACATGGCTTTGTTTGCATGTGCATGATAATGAACCATGTCGTTGTTTGCACAGTCAAAAGTCCATGACCGCTGGAAACCAATTGGTCTATTGACAAGGGTTACTCACAGGAAACCATTAGCCGTGGAGCTAAGAATGGGCCAGTTCAGACTAATCACTACCATTGTTCTGATTACTTTGAAATTCTCTATTGATGTAAAAACAAATTAGCACAATCCACTTACTGGTCCCCAAATATGGAAAGACACATGTGAACCCACACCCGAACAAGCCAAGTGTGGTGTTCCCAAGTTGAAAAAGTCGAGATTTAAGCCACAAAATGTACTTTCGTGAAATGACAACATCACAGAGGTAAAGCTACAAGTTTATTTCACACAATAAATAAAACACAGGACAGAAGAAATGAGTGTGTGTCATATTACAGCCATAAATGCGTAAGAATTGGCAACTTTTTCTTTCAATGCGATTTTCTCGGAACTGTTTTTTGCTCAACCTCTGCAATTTGTGTCTCACCTCACAAACGTACAAATTGCCCTATCACATTAAATCAGCGGACATTAAAAGAAAAATATATCCAGGAACGGTTCCCAGGATTTTTTTTCTGACAACCCCTTCCATGACTTTTGGAGCAATTTATAGAAGCAAAATGAACAACCTGTCAGAACTAAATTAAAAAATTTATAACTTTTTATTTATGCTTTTTCAGGACTAACCATTGAATTCGATCCTAGACATGGATATATATTTTAAATTTATTCTGATTTCAACTGAAAAAAAAAAAAAACAATTTTGTGTGACTTCTGCGCGAAAAATGTGAAAATCCTACCATGTCAGAAATAATGCTATAAAATCTCAAAAAATTCCAATCCTGCAAAAAAACTCTATGGATATAAATCTATGGATATGTAGTAATCAGAAAATATATAGGTTTAATGTACTTGTGAAAAAATTAAATGGGTAATTGCGATGCAAAGTTGCCAGTCTCACTGCGCACTAGCTTCACAGCTTCCACCTTAAATTTGGCTTCACTTCTGTTCCTGTGTCTAGCGTATATGAGAGAAACAAAAGAAACAACGGAACAAAGATATGCCGGTTGGGGACACGCATGCACTTTGAATAAATGTATTTCAAAGCAATTTGAATTTTGAGAGGACGTATTCTAAAACTGCATTAATAATAAATTCAATGATTAATATACAAACTCAAATTTTTATGTCAATGATAATTGAAATAAATACATTCTTTTTAACGTTATTCAGAAACTGGCGATGCTGATATTTTATTCAAGTAATTGTAAGACATGAAAATGTGGATTTCATGTTTTACGGTTGACTTTCTATATATTACAGTTATCTTATTTTGATTCGGAATTCTATTTTTCACTTTCTAAGGTAATAAACATATTATTAACCCTCTTGCAACAGGAATAGAATTGTGCTCTCTCTGTCTCTCTCTCTCTCTCTCTCTCTCTCTCTCTCTCTCTCTCTCTCTCTCTCGATAGTTTCTCAACCCTCTCGTCTCAAGGTCAAATGGTTCAACGTCAAACTATAGGTTTCTCGTCTTAACTTCAACGAGTGTCGATGGTCTAGTATCTGAGCATCCTAGTTATTCGATCCTGGCAACAAATGTATGCCAAAGAGCCACATGTCACGAAATATCGATGACCTTGATGACTTTCCATTCAGCATGCTCAAGGTCATAAAGGCGATCAATTTATGTTGTCCCCTGGCCATCCTAAAACTAGCAATACTCCTTTTGATGAACTTTCATCAGTGTATTTGTTCTGTTTCCTCTCATTTTCTATTTGTGTGCCTGACCTATGCTTGTTAGGGCGCAACCATATAACATAAAGAATGTATCAGCTTTAAGTGACTTGATAGTGACTGTCAACTCTAAATAGCCTGCGCAGAATACACCCTTTGGGAATATTTCGAGTTGAATATATGGATCAGTTGTATTTGTTTTATGCCTAATGTCATTCAAATTTTGATGCCAATGCAAGAAGGGTTGAAAGTGAAGGCAGCTCTGAGCCTGTGTATCGTCATGATAATGTTTGTTGCCTACTTTGGCCATCAACCTTTGTCAAACTCATGATCTACATTTTTAATTTCACAATCAAAATATACATAAAATCATAACAAAACTAATTCACTGCATGTAATCCGAAAAAAGTCGCTTTGCCTATTTTTATGAACTCCAACTTGGCCAGCCACCTTTTATGAATTGCACTGTCAAACCAAGGTACCATACAGCCTTTTACCTATCAAAATACACATTTGAGTTGTTGTTTAACGCCACCCGGACTACATCCAAGGCAATAACAGGGCCCCCGGAATTGTTTACTAGATAAAAGCGTTTTGGGCCCAATAGTATAAAGCTTTTAAAGAGTTTATGGCGGTGGAGTGGCCTATATTTAAATTTTTGCATCATTATGATCTTTGCATGCTTCTGCCAAAGTAACCTTTTGAATATGTAAAAAAACCAAAAAAAACAAAAAACAAAAAAAAAAAACCAAAACAAAACAAAAAACAAAAAAAAAAAAAAAAAAAAAAAAAAAAAAAAAAACACACACAAAAAAAAACCCCCAAAAAAAACAAAAAAAAAACAAACAAACCCGTGTTGATACCCTCCTAAGTGGGGAAGGTGATATATAGGCATCATTGAACTAAAGAAACTTAGTGGGCGGAGATTTTTGTCTTTATCATTAACCGGTCCGTGATTAGAAGTATGCGTTTTGAAATGACATAGTAATAAAAAAAGGATATGCTAAAGGTTATATCAGGCTTGTTTTATAACCCATCAGTATTAAATGGGTTAACGCAGGAAATGTATTATTTCTGTTTAGCATGCTGTAAACGACACACAGCATGTTTCTTGCTCCAGGTCTGACGAGGTAGAATTACTTATATATTCGACGATCTCTGTTCAAATCCCTACAGTGTATGGCCTTCCTCTCATTATCTCTTGTCCTGTCTGCTCAAGTTCGTCAACGGTGTCACGGGAAAGATAAATAATGACTATCAATGGGTATGTTTCACTGATAGCTATCTTCAATCAAGCAAGGTCTATGTCTAAAATTGTTATTCATGATACGTGGTTTTGCAGCATTAATCCAAGAAAACTGTCATCAGCAATTGACTTTGCACCTCAATGGTTCATCTCCTAACTGGCTACATCAAAATCATTGTTTGGGACAGGACCAAGCAAAAAATGCTCCCGCGAGCAAGTGGCATCTAGTCTTACACGGTAAAGGAAAAGTAACGCTAGAATTTAGTGAAAGCTAATAACCAGGGATCTCGGGAGGAACTTATCTTGGTTATCAGATGTGGGGATGATATTTCAAGCAGCTGTCCAGGCGATCAATAGACACAGTTGTAGAATCCTTTTCCCACTATGGAGTTACCTTTAATCAACAGACTCAGTCCTTATCTTCAGGTACTGAATTTCCCTTTCACCTACCTACATGCATACATACACACATACATGCATACGTACATACATACATACATACGTACATACACATACTATATGCATATATATATATGAATATACATATATATATATATATATTAAATATGATGGATATGCGTTGCTAATTATATTCTTATGGCTTCACCTACAATAAATAAGAGTAAATCTGCAACGTTATAGTAGTAATTTAGCTACCCCAGCTTGTCATATGTTCACAAATTATTGACGTTTTGAGCAATGCGCTGAACGCTTGCAGCAGTAGATATTACGTACATGTCAGGAGCAATTTCTTTTTGGAAATCGGAGAAATGATCGGTGGGGGTTTTTTTGCTGTCCCATCCTTGCCCAACTTCTTTCATTTGACATAAAATATACGTTTAGCATTTCCGACAGGCACTGCTGTCACCACCGCCTCCAATGTCAGGATATTATTTTGTATCTGGTCATATTGTGTTGTCCTTTTTCGTCATTATTTCGAGGATAAAGTAGGTAAACGACCAAAGAGAACACCAAAGTACAGTCTTCAATTCCTAAGGGACAGAGTGAAAGCAAAACGTATAAGTTTTCCCTTCTGGTCTGACTCTCCATAAGAAACCGGCACTGCTAGATCACATCGACATTCTGTGTTCACTGGTCCTTTATTAAACGCGACAGACTTTTACGTTCAGTGATCAATTACCGTATATTATGTTACTTCAAATTCGTGCCAGTGTTTGTGTTATCTTTGTTAGGATGTAAAAGAACATCTCAAATAGCCAAAAATGAGCTCCATCTGTAGAATGTACCGATCTTTCGTAAATCTTGATTGGTTTATTTCTGATTCTGCATGCCTCATTGGACTGACAATGCTAATAAAAAGATAAAATTATCGACGTTTCTTGTGTTTCTTAGAATTACTTAAAATGCATAAACATGCAGTGTTAAAAGTGACAGAGACGGAACCAGTTTAGAAAATTGTACAATTTGTTTATACAATATGTTCCTCGGGACACAAAAGTACCGTGGGCCTAACTTGTTTCTTCTTGCACCTCGATAAGAACCTAAAAAATCACATATTGAACTTCGTTTTGTGGTTCTGATTCATTTAAATAATGCTTTTAATTGACTTTATGACGGTAATCTTGCTTGAAAGAGCCATTAGGAACAGTGGAGCACAATTGTAAGTGGTGGAAAAAACTCATCCCAGTGCGCTGTCTCATGCAGTCAATTGTAAGCATGCACACTGTTAGTATGTTTAGGGTTCACTTTAAAAACTCGATGTAACGGTGTCCATCAATAGATCTTAACGTCTTTATCAGCTTCATAAGTTCATTGGGATTAACCTATTACGCCCCTTATGTATTTACATTTAGCGTTGCATGTAAAGGCTTTCTACAAAGTGTCATCATTGCTGGGACAGATGGATTAAAGTTGCAAAAATGCTTTTTGGGAACCGATCTTTGTCCAAGGCAATAGTGTCAACTTAATATTCTGTCGTCGTTTGTGGAGTAGCACTGCATGGTTTGATAATAACTGAAGCCATTAAGATACACTTGGCATATTATTGCCACCTATGAACAGAATTAATGTTTCAAATGAGTCGGCTTGTCCTGGCATACTAAGACAAAAACAGTATATGTGGTTTTTGTAGTAATAGATTATTCACAGCTGAAAAACAACTCCGTAGTTTATCGTTATATTTTGATCAGAATGTTGCCGAACGAACTCAGACACTTTCGTTAACAGAGAGTATATTTTGAATGGACTTCGTTGAGGCCAGAGCCATTCCAGATGGTACCCAAGCTGAAAATTCATTATTCAGACCACATCACTGTGGGGTCCTATATATACTTCAACAATGTTAAAGACTTAGTGCATTCTGGGTCCTAAGCTAGAGCATTGAAAGGCAAATAATTCATGACAAGAACATCCAGATGTTTCATATATGCTCATTTTTCTTTTCTTTTTTTCTGGAATGTAAATGGAGTAAAAACAGCTGATAATTTTTTTAAACTGTTGCACATCATTACGTATTGTTCCTTTGATAATATGTGGCATAAAAATAGAAAAATCAAGCCCTACAGAAGACCGAAAACACATTGTCGTAAGTAAACACAATTTTTTTCATCACAGCACGCACCCCATGTTGGTGACAGCGACGCCTGGAATTACGTAGAAAGTTATCATTTGATGCCATTTTGCATGCCTAAACACCTTTGATGTCAAGCACATTATGAAATCTCTAAAACAAACACTTCAACACTTGTGTATGTGTATTCAAACAGTCACAACATAGAGTTGAAATATTTAATCAATGTATCATCCTAACGGTTCATTGATTGATTGGTAGCACCACAGCTTGCACAAGGAGGCAATATGTTTTGCTGCGCTTGTCACAGCCACTTTATTATTACGATTTTAACCCAGGCTTAAGTGCACCTAGAATAAATAAATAAATAAGTAAACAAATAAATAAGTGAATAAAATAAATAAATAAATGAACAAACACGCACAAACAATAAAAACACACACAAAATAAAGAGAAAAATTAACAGACAAATAAACAAACACAAACAATAAATAAATAAACAAACACAAATAATAAATAAATAAATAAATGAATGGATGAATGAATGAATGCATAAATAAATAAATAAATAAATAAATAAATAAATAAATAAATAAATAAATAAATAAATAAATAAATAAATAAATAAATAAATAAATAAATAAATAAATGGACTACAGGGAGTTAAATTTTCGCACATAATGACGAAACAATTACGGTCTACAAGCACTGGTCAAGTCACGTTCGTGGATTACCACTTGATCCGATACTCGTAAATGGATCGCGTGCGGGCTGTGTTCCTCAGTCAACTTAATACTCTTATGCATTAGGTTTTATCAGTTTCCTTCATTTCATCCCTTTGCAACTACAATAAACGCTGATACTATCGAGGTACATCATCTCCAGCAAGTACACGTACAACAGTCTTGTAAATAGTTATACAAGGTGAAGATTAAAGGGCCTGATTACTCAATGTTGATTATAGCATATCTGGTTCTAATGTCTTGTTTTGACGTATCATCATAAATTCCAATACAAATTGGCCGTGAACTGGGCCTCAAGAAGGCGACTCCATCGATTTTGATACATTGGTCACTTACAGCGGCACCAATTATACCCAAGCACAGGAAAAAGTACAAAAACCCCAACTTCTTTGATACTTACACAAAAGAAACAGACTATCATCTCCCCAAATCATGCTATTGAAACGAAATAGGTGAAGTAATGCCATGCGTATAGCCCCTGCCAGTTACGAAGCAGGAAAAGCTTATTGGCAAACATTTGTTTCGAATGATTCCAGGTTATTCTATCATTCCAGGTGCCTAGACCAAATGGCATGAATCTGAACTGCATGTTATTTTAAACCTTTTAAAATCTTCAATACCAACAAATGACAAACGTCTAGTTCACGACAACAAATACACTTTGTGACTTAGAAACCTGACAAACGATTGCAAGTTTCATGTATTAAACCCGATTGCCTTTGTCAAACATTTTAATTATGGACGTAGCTTTTTACAAACCCCAAACAGCGTCTATATCGACACTGCATATCCACAGCCGACCATTGTGCGTCATCCATACTCTACTCTACTCTACTCTACTCTACGCTACTATACTATACTATTCATAAAATCATTCATAGAATAATACCAAAAACTAATGCAGAAATGACATAAAACGTGTACATGCATGCATCAACATTACTAAAAACAAGTTGGTCAGATCTGCTTTGGCGGATTTTCGAGAAACTCACGTTTGAATTTCCACGCTTGTTTCGAGAAACTGTTTGATGTCTGGTTGAACAGGTCGCCTGCCTGGCTGCCATAATCTTATGCACTTTCTCCCAAGAATAAATCTAATTCGACCAATATTGAAGAGCTGCAGAGTCTCAACCAAGCAGCGTCATTATCGCTAGATGTTAACTCATTCCAGTTGTTTATAGCATTTCATACGTATGGGACTTAATGTTGGACATAGGAAGAGAAGTGCGATTACTTCTCAACCGCATCATTACACAATTTACATTATGCATCTGAGACACACCATCATTCAAGATTTTCGTTAATTGCAAGACAACCAACACGGGCATTGGTCTTTAATCTGGAAGCATAAAAATGATTGTCATTTAACATTTTTTCTGGGCATTCTTTACAAACATATAATATACTTCTTAAGTTTAATGTTAAATTTTCTTAACTATTTCCCGTTCCAGACGTACATTAAGCTTGGAGCTTTTGAAAACCTAACTTCTATCATTTTCTAAACTGTTCTAATGAACTAGCCACATTTTATGATGATGTAATTGTAATGGAATAGCTTTCATTTGCTAAAACTAATTGTATTGTCTCCTGCTGCAATTACATGTCATAATGACAATAAAATGTAAAACTAGGCCCTTGACAGAAGAACAACTAAACTTTTATTTATCCACTAATACCATGATTGTTATGACATGGATAATTGCAAATCGAAATAAATCAAACGCATAACTGAGATGTATTGCCTTAGATACATATTTTCCCATGGTACCTTATCACAAAATAAGTTCCATTTACTGTTTGCCAGAAAAAGGTCATTGTGTTCGCACAGAGTAATATTACTGGTTTAAATTCAATAAAATACTGTGTGTCATTCTCTTGTTTCAAACATAAATGGACTTGAATGTTTTGAACTTTGAATTAATCCGGATCAAATTAGCTCACCCCTTAATGTGCAAACTCGTCTTTATGATATTTCACTGGCGGTTTCATAATGTTCATTGGTTTTCGGATTGCGCCTTGTATATCAAGAACCACAGAGCAATTTACCACTCAATACCAATGGGAAAATACGAATCTAAAAGGCCGTAAACCATGATTATCCTGACAGAGTTTAGCTCACTAGCACACCAGATAAAAGAGGATTCTGACCGCTTTATCATGACTTATGAACAACCCGGTTGGTGCCTTAATTGGGTTTTCCAAACAAACACAGCAAACCGGCCTTCCCCGCACCACGAAGAAACAGCCAAATGCTCCACCACACAAGTTAGTGTGAATTAAGCAACGAACACGTTTTGGCGAGGAGGATGGAGACTGTTAAAGCCATGAAATCTCTGTCATCCAAGCGACATAAAAAGCCCTGGGAGTCAGTCATGGTTGTATGAAGTATACCGCCGAGAAAGGTCTATTGATGCGGGTTACTTCAATGTCAAGTCTCGGGTGTAATTTACAGACACCACGTGCTGCCTTACAAGCGCTGTCCATCCCATTTGGTCCCGAGGAATGGTTTGGGACACGGAATCTGCGCCTATTGCAGTCAGGCACATCAAATTGTACATTGTTCTCCGAAGTATCAAGAACAGGGCACGAACATCTATGCACACTTAAACGAAACCACTTTGATGCTTTCTGTTGTATTATCTCGCTGACACACAAGGGATCGTTCAGGAATAAAGAAAGGTGTGGTTAGCCTTGAACTCTATTGAGGATCTTGGAGATTCAGAATGATGGTGATATCCTTCGTTTAGCGATTTGAATGAAGAACTGATAATCTATGAAAAACTCCTACTTTCAGCTTTTTAAAGCCAATTTTACAATTCGTTTGAATAGAATGGGCTTGAGCCATAAATAGTTACAAACTTCTGATCTGATGTTATATCATATTTTCTGTTAGGGACGTACGTAGATGGATATGTTGTAACAGCATTCTAAAATTGTATGAGGAGAACATTTAAGCACCTTCTGTATAGGATGTACTGAATCAGGTGTAATATATTTGACGACTGACAATAAAGGTTACGCAATGACCTTGCTCTTGAGAATACAAGGATTATAGGGCAACACGTCTGCTCATGACGTCTGCTGTGGAGGCAACAACTATAGACCGAACCAATTCTGTATTATTTGAGGCATGTCTGCTGCAGAATACAAACAGTCGTTACAGCAGCGTAAATGAAAATAGACAATAGCATAAATGGAAAGAGATAAATGCGTAAAATATTTTACATATTTTAACTTTTTACGAGTTTTAGAGTATATGGCTGCAAGATTTACATAGAAACAGAAGATTATTTACCCTTTTCTTGTTTTCAAAATTATTTTCATCCAATGGTTATTGCATTTCCAATTGGTGCATTTGCTTTTGTAACGCCAGACTTGACGTTTCCTCAGTGTTGTTAATCAACGCTGCCTCTGAATACTTGGAGTTAAACAGACACAAAGACAGTTCATTGCTCTAAATTTTGTTCATTTAAGTGCGATTTCTCTGTAAAATTCCAAAAATTGTTGTATAAAATTTGACTTTTTGTGGTTAATCTGTGTGTCAAAAATAAACAAAATGGACGTGCTATGTTTTCTCACTATATTGTTGATAAGAATGCCATTAGAAAAATGTTTGCTGAAAATTCCAATTGTATTTGAAATGATGCAACAGTTAATGTATGCTTGTCAGTGGTGTTTCATTTATGCTGTTTTACTTATTTAAAAGTGTGCTGTCCATTTCCAGTAGGACCAGCTTTTCTCTGGTTTCACGTGTGGTCCTACCTCTGGCTTCCACATCCCTGTCTTATTATAGTACATATGTGCTCGATTGGTATCAGTTGTAATACTTGGACTTGCTGTCGTAAAATGATATTTCAGCTTCACTGTATTGGATGCAATGTAATATTCTTATTTGCATATCAAAGTTTGTACTGGTGTATTACTCTTCAGTATACACATGTAGATGTGACCTTCTGGAAACCTTTGGTTTGTCTTGCTGTCAAACAGGTAGACCCTGTTGTAAGTTTTGGGACTTAATTTAATGGAGACGTATCATTTGGTAGCCTTGTGAACTATTAAAGATAAGAGAATGATACATTTCAAAGAGAATGTAATCTCAAGGATGTCGTTGAAATGAGTTGATAACAATTATTGTAAAATATTGTCGATTACGTTGAATCAGGCCGTGACACATTATATAACATTTCACGAATTCACGTTTTACTGTGTTCGTTATGCTTCATAGCTGCCCTACCATGCTCATATTTCAGCTAAGCCTCTCCAATATATGTTGGTTTCGTTATAAGATCAGCCTCCACGTACCATATACTACTACGGGAGATAATTCATTTACGTCCACCGAATATATAATTATTTCTTTGCACTACCAGAAGGCACTAGCTGCCCCGTGTGGAACATTTCATTTAGATCTACCTGTAGCTTTATTTGAAATCTATCCGCTATAGTTTGCTTTCTTATCGTATAAGGCTCAAAAGTTTGCTTTTTAAAATCATAATTGCATTTTTTTTAATAAAATAGAGTTTTCCTCCTTAAGTGGATCTTTTATGACTACGGTGAAACCTGTGAAAAAGTGTACATGTAAACGTAACAACTACGTTTCTCGTGCACTCGGTGTTTTCAGTGTCAGCCATGTAAACTACCTACTATCGTAAAACTGCACTAATTTTATGTATTACTTAAAGAAATCAAAAATCATATGAGACATTAAATCGATGATCCCGTTGCTTCTTCTATATTCATTTGAAGGGATTCAGTTCTTCATATTTCTGACGATTGCGACATGATCATAACTATCAGGAGATACACTGGCCCTCACCTTTAATATCTTTTCGTTTTTCCAAACTTTTACACATAGGATTGAATAAATTCTTTTGCATCTGACACAGCTTGTGTGGACATCCAGATTAAATTCGTCTGATTTTAACATCTGCAAGACTACAAAAAACTATTAAGTTATATGTGGGTTTTCTACAAAAAGCTGACTATAAAGCATTAGTCACTCAGTATCTGTGCATATACTCAATAACTGAATACTCACAAAGCATGACAGACACAGTTACTACATACTTTTAAATGATATTGATAAAGGATATGCCCATATATTTCCACTTTTCAGGTACCGTTGTCGGCGGATTTCTAATATTCTTTGTCTCCAAGACCCATTGAAAGCATAAATTTTAAATGAAAATTTCAAAATTGAATAACTGGAACTCGCTTCGTGACGATGTTAGCTTCAACAGTTCATTTAAATGCACATTCTAACTTCTCTTTTTTTCAAAATAATGTGCTCGTTTCAAACAGTTCATTTTATTCAATGTTCTTTTAGATGCACTCTCTGTAGGTGCGTTTATCTGCAATTTCGCTCTGGTCAATAGTGTAAATTACATGCCAATACAAACAGCTAAAATGTATCTTAAAAAAACATAAAACGTGATTCAACTCAACATTATTAACGCCCACAGATAAACACACAAGGAGCCCCAAAAGTTGAGCCAATTTAACGGGTTTGTTTGCAATATTCCTGAATGACATCGATGTAATTAAATTAGAATCGCAGAGTCAAATCAGATCACTAGAAAGTGTAGAAACTGAGATGGAAAATGAATTAGCAAAAATAGAGTCACATTTACTACACCAGATGCAAATGAAGACACTCATATGAGTTTTGTTTGTCAGCAGATCGTTTCAACCTGTGATTTATTCCATACAAAATTCGATGATACGGTAATCAAACATGAAGGCATGTGCATCTAATATATATTATTTTCACTCTTTATGATGCTGGTTGTGTTGAGAGTAGTTAGAGTCCTTTCAATTAATTTGATGTACTAAATACCAGACACACATTTGATATGCGTACAAAAATGTGAAGGTGCTACTATTTGTATGAAACAAGTGTCAAAACATGATTTGTATGGTTCACTTTTTTCTCTTCGGTCGATTGTCCTTTGACAAGTGAATTAATACCTTTGTGAACCACCATTAATATATCATCCTTTCGCTTCAGGGCAAAAGAGTTAAACCGATATATGTATGCTTGCCTTCTGGTATTGCTAAAGAACTGGAGCAAGGTAATGAAAGGATTAGAGCAGTTGCCTTCGATTTCTTAGATATTTTCTTCCATGCAGCAAAAAAGTCTGTTCAAAATTTAATCAGACCTAAAAGGCATAATCAGTATTTGAGATCACGTTACCAAATGGCGGTTTCGTAGTTTTGCATTCGTTTTGCGTTTAACTTATTTTTCAGCAGTGCACAATCATAAGGTGTTTGTATTAACCTTTTGCTTATTCGAAACAAGTACAGTCCACTTTCGTCAGACAAATGACTCGTTATTGTCATTCCGCCCAGACTATCGCCCATTTCCACTCACAATGATCTTTTACATTCGCTTCGAATTGAGTTGTAACGCAATTTAATTACATTGTCAACTTGCCATAACGCCATTCACGAAGACAGTCAAAGCTGACATGGGTTCATTAAGAGCCCTCACAGAGCCGTGCTGTTCTGCCCTGTGCGATGACACCCGGGCAAGATATAAGCGAAGTGGACAAGTGAAACTGAGAGTCATATTGTGGTTTATCAAACAGCTTGGGTACAGCTCAATCAATAGATATTCATAAACCTATCAAGTCGCAATTGTGGCAATGTAGATAATACACTGCCTCGTCAGACAGGAGGGAGAAACTGTCCATTTAAAATATGGAAAAATATTTTCTATCTTATTTAAGGTGTTACAGAAAAGTATCAACATCTTTGCGCCTTTATGATGCGCAATATTGCTTGGCTTGCTCGTAAAGTGCCCGAAAAGCCAATTTACGTCATACGAGAAGATCACTGTATCCATGAAATATTCAAATGCTCCTGACAGCCGGCAATGTATATTTATGAAATAAAAACTAACTTCCATTAAAGAATCTATAACGTGTTGATAGACAATCAACATGCTTTATTCCCCAAACAAGTCATAAAAAGCTGTTAATATTTGATGGGGTTAATTGTACGGTGTGATCAAAAGTTTAAAACTTTGTGTTAGTGCTTCTTTACAACAACATTTACAGTAATTTGAAGGGAATACTATGAAATTGAATAAGCAAAAGTGTTATTTTGTGTAAAATGGTTGAATGACACATAAATTTTTACGTGAAATATTTCGAGATTCATTTCCGAAACCTAATATTAGGAAAGATCTCAAACATTAAACACATATTATTTCAGCTGCTTCAGCAAATTAAAGCTCTTACCTAACGTCACGTACTTCATGTCTACTTTAATTGGTTATAAACGGGCTTTGAGTACCAATGTCCGATTAATATGAGGTTTAGAGCGGTTGTCTATGTGACTAAGTAGACAATATAAAATTTTTCTCAAACCAAGCAAACTGCAAGCTTTCCATCTAAATGTCACCGAAAAATCGTTGCTGTCTTGGCAATCCAGTGTTGGTTTGATAAATAGTATCACTTTACCAATGATAAATCGGATGAAATTAAAATCTACATTGACATGAAAAAGCCTCAAATGTTATTGTCATATTTCTATGATGTTGCCCCAGTGGAACAAAAATAGAATGAGTGCCCAAAATAGTAGATTTTGTTACGTAGGGACAGAGGACACAGATATTAAACAGACTTGTACATACCTCGGGTCGGGAACAACCCTTGCACTGGCACAACAGCCGTCCATAAATATCTCCTAAATAGTTAGCAAGGTCAGTGACACTCCTTTACCTTCCGGATAAATCACCTTCCGACAGGACGTTTTAGAAATCCAATATTTCACAGGTAGCAGAAGCAACACACTAGTTTTGTAATCGTCAAATCTCCATGGTGCATAACAATCTCAAAGACCATGGTTTTGATGCCGACAAACAACACAAAGCTCTTCGTAGGTAGTTTGCCGTTCTGAACATGTGTTGTATGTGTGTCACACTGCTACTGTTCCTCGTTTTTCGTGTTAAGGAATATAATTTTCATAATTTTTCGGCCGATTGTAAAAAAAAAACGCAGTGGGAGCGCTCATTCGCACGGTATGGCGTGTAAGTTGACTTTCTTCCCGTATAAATATTGATTGAATACCAGGATAAGCGATGGTTACCCAGTAGCTCCGAGCATTAATGCTACATGCCTTTCAATTGTCTTTTCGAATTCGGACGCAATGTGCCTATCACTCCCGGTTTATTTGTTTTTTCCCAGCAATGCAAAAAATAAATTGCAAGATCCACTTATTTAGTCCTGTACACTACTCCTGGCAGCACTCTGGGAAAGCAATCCTCTCCTCTTATTGAGGGGTATCTTGTACTTAACACATTGGCCAAGACGCCCAGGGAACATCAGGTTTCTCTTAAATGATGATTTTATCTGATTCTAGATGAGACGTGCCCCAACCACGTGATAGGCAAAAGACATAGAATTATAGTAAATATACATGTACAATGCACTGGTGTCTTCATCGGATGAAGATGTCCAGACGACGTGGATAATATCCCAGAAGTAAACTAAAGTAGAAATTGTATTGGGCAAACAGTCCTCTCTTAAATCTGTGCAACTGACCATGTGACCATGTTCGGTGTTGCTGTTTTGTCATACCGACTGCTTGAATGAACACAACGGAAATAGGCAAAATTGAAAAAAATATTCAAATAGCATGTGCATGGGTTGCGTTTCTGCTGATACTGCCGACATTAACGGACAATGGGTATTAACAATCACCTCGTTATTCCGATCACACGCAATGACAATCAATTACAACAAGATCATGGTGATAAAAGAGGGGATCGTTTGAGCTTTCAGTTCCAAACGGAACACACAGTCTTTTCTAAAGTCACAACGAACGATCAATATCTTAAGATGATCTTGGTTTTAAGTAGCACTTGGATGATTTAATAGTTTCATGATTTATACATTGGAATGATTTCATTGATCCTGGTTTTATTGCACAATGTCATTTACCTTGCTTTTTTAATCCTTTCAATCGGATGTAGTATGTTTGCACCCAGGACTGTTTGAAAAGAATGTGATGTCAATTTGTCTGTATTCCTAGCGCTACCCGGGATAAATATTATTGGTTTTAAATAAATTGCGATCTGATTAATATATTTTTGTCACATAGGCCTGTGTAAAATTGATTATCTTGGCATAAGCAATACTTGCTACCTCTCATCAACCTGAGACAGTTATTGTCATTTATTATTGGAAGTTTGGTATATGATGCATAATGTGATTGATATGTTTTCAACAAAATTATTTTTCATGTTTATATGTGCGCATATGTTTTGATCAGGTGCTAAAATCCGCTGCATGCTGGAGGCAGGGAACCACTTTCCCAGGAATTACTTACCAGTGTCTAAAACCACGTGTTTGTGGTTACGAAGCCAAAGTAATTTGTGAAAAAAAAATCAATTTCTGCAAACATAATAAGTCTATCATTGCCTCATGAGAGCAGTCCATTCTAGTAGCTCCGTCTCCTTTGGCTACCTAGCGCAAACAAAGTGAAGCTCGAAAATCTATAGCACTGCAGTATTCAGCTCCTCAACATGTCCATTGTTTCAAAGAGTTGAATGTATTAAAGCAAAACTAGCTGAAAGGTATAGCACGTAATATTCCTTAATCAAAATGTTTATTTTTCTTTATCTGTGCATACAGTGCAATACACTGTATAGAAATACACTGTACAGATGAGGCTACGATAAGTATTTACCTAATTTTTCAGAAAGATAGTCGTGTCGATGCAGGTATATATCAATTTTTTTACTGAAAACATTGACGACAGTTGTAAGAGTTGTGATTCTACAACAATTCATATGCGATATAAATAGAAGAAAACACTGATATGTTTTGCGTCGACTAAAGCAGGCCAATCCCATGTTAATCACACATTCATGGCACAGATGTTGGTGTATACTTCTTTCTTTATTATGGGGTGGAGGAACGTAAAGGACAGGAAGAAAATTAAAGCGGACAGTCCCAAAAAGTGAGCAATGTCTCCTCTTACGCCCAGAACCGAGAATGAAACACATTAAAAGATAATTAAATCTAAGTCTCCGTTAAGTCTGCTACTTTAAAAAGGAATGGAACCCCAGACACATGAAGACAAGAATCTGATTTCATACATGAAAGCTGATTTCATACATGATATAGGGAGCCCAAGAATCAGTGGATTTCTAGACGATTGCGGCCACGACGTTTGACATACTTTAGCCTCAGTAATACTCATCGCATAAAGGCAATTCGCATTTAGAAACAGAAGTCCATAAAAAACTACAATACAAATATAAAAAACATCATAAAATACGTGCGGAATGTCCGTAAAAACTGACGCCTAACTTAGAGCTTGCAGAATTGTAAATGTTGTTACTATTCCTCAATAGGACTTACCTAGCTAGTATATATCAATATCACTTCAGAAGTAGTGCCACAGATGTTGTATTGACATTAAGCGGGTAGAGCTTGACCTACCATCACAAACATTAAACTGTGAGTTCTCCCATCACCAGCAGCCAGTCCCACGTGAGCCTTTATATTATCAGCATCTCTGATGCGCTGTTCCTCTACTGCCCCCCCCCCCCAAACTAAGACCGGTTTATCTCACTAATACGGGAGTCGAACTCCAGAATTGAATCCATCTTCAAAGAATGATAAAGATTATAAACTAATGTGACATTCACTGGGGGCTTAGTATACTCAAAATATCTTGAAATGCAATGCGTTCATGGCGTACGTTATTTCATGGTTATGATGTTGGCCCCTGCGGGGAGGCTCTGGGCGAAGCACAAACAGCGTCTTCCTGCACAGGTCTCCTGAGGAACAGTAGCAAAAAACGTGATCCATTCTAAATGTTCAGCGCATTTGGCAGAGTGCAAACACATCTATTTTACGCAACTAATTGCCTGGAAACAGATCGTCTTGTTATTTCTATAAGGTCAACCCAAGCAGTCGCTTTATGCGCAAAAGGAACGATCCTTAGGTCAAGTTATAGTGTGCCTGTCACGTTTGTATTTATGTGTGTCATTCTTCAAGTGCCAGGTTCCCTCAAAAAGACACGTGGGCTAATATAGGCAAGGCATGTAAACGGGCACCATGTTTCTAATCATTTCGTTTTTATAAGTCTGTGAAAAATATACTAAGGTTCGTTTAGTCTGTATCTATTGCTACATGACATGCTGAAAAAAATTATGGGCAATCGATCCGACCTTTTTTTCAAAGACGAGCCAATAGCAAAACCCGAGACATAAAGGGCATGGATACGTACATTCAATTCGAGGCAATCAAAGTGGGTTTGATGAATTGGAATAAGCGACCATAGAGCATATGAATTAAAAGTACTGTAAAATACAGAAGAAGCCCAGCAGAAAGAAACCTGTAAATCATGCAACTGTCCTAAAAGTGGTCTACGCCAAATTTCTTTTAATGTTGTGACGTTATTGAAATGATAAATAGGACCTCAATCTCAGGAGTTCAAAAAGATTATTACTTAAGCGATTAGATAGAAGCCTCAATTATAAAAGCCACAGTCGACTAAAATGTAGTCAGTGATTAAATGTCCACTGGCTCCAGAAAGTAAATTAAGCATTTCTGCTAGACTGCCCAAATATATGAGTTTGTGTACATTTTATTTTACTGAGCGTGTGGGCTCTATATGTGTCAATAATATGCCATATCTGTAATAAACAAATGCTTATTGACGATATTTAAACGTTTGAAGAGAATATTGATCAAATGTCTGATCATAGTCAACTCGTTAGTTTGTCATTATGATTGTAACCTCTTTTCCTGCTGTTCGAGTTCGTTATGATGGGATGTACAAGTCGATGATGGACGAACAGCTAGATATAGATAGTCACATAGACAGACAGACAGACAGACAGGACAGATGTACAGATCGATGTAGATAGATGGATAAATATAACGGATAAATAGACAGTCACATAGACTGACAGGCATACAGACAGGGCGGACAGACAGATATAGATAAATACATATAATTATGTATATAGATAGATAAATAGATAGATAGAAAAATAGATAGATAAAGAGATAGATAGATAATTGTCTAATCAACATAAGCCAGAAACAAAAATAGCTTCATGCAGTGTCTAGTATAAATATAACAGTTTGATATTAACAATTGTCATATCTCGTCGAAGACGTCATAAATTACACAAGGCACACATAATTTCCACATTGGAATGAAATTTGTCCTCGCTGCGTGACTTAATTAATATAAATTGATAAAACGCATAAAAAAGAAGATAATGGCAAGTTAATGTGCAGTACAATTTCCCCAGCCATACTTTCTCACATTGGGGTTTAATCATTAACTTATGGCAGACACTGCAAACTCCGTGATTACCATTTCACAAAATTTCTGACGAGAGATCGTGTACAATTCTCCCAGTTGGGTAAAGGGAATTGTCTTGCAACGTAATGTAAAGCGCATTCTTGTTCGCCATTAAACAAAATCGCGGGGCTTGCTCTTCTGAAAATGAGAAGAAGAGAAGTCCTCGACCGCATTCAATGTTAATGTTGCTAAAGAACATACGAATAAGATTGCGTGAAAAGATAATCCTGCTTTCTGTGTCTGAAAGGGATATTTATAAATACACCATACGTATATCTGGCTTCGTGTCCGCCTAGCTTCATGGCTACAAAGTTAAAGTTTTGCAGTTCTTGTGACCGGTGTAGCTTTCGTGTGACTAATGAACTTCCCTTACCAGAAAAGATCCTATAAAGTATTATTTTCAAGCTTGATGTAATTTTTCTGAACAGCATTCAGTATTGTACGCCCCCAGACTCCTAGACACAAAACATTTTTTAAGCAAACAGATTGAAGTTTTGCCTATTTATGACATAGCGTCGTTGAATTTTTCACCTGTCTGCGTATGGGCGTGGTAGTAAATAAAGGATGAGCCCAAAAGGCTGACATCTCAATACATGGCCTGGTCGGCCACTGTTGTCCATTCTGTGTTATTTTAACCCATTGAAACTGAAATGTAATTATACATTGAAAAGGGCTTTATTCCACTGGTATAACGCAGTTCAATGTTCAAATGGCCATCCATATAAAGACTAAATATAAAACGCATTATTATCTAGTAATTGGGTATACAAGGTTTTGAGTGTGGGTAATGTGCTAGGATGCGTATAACTTCTTTTTTCATGGTGTACTCCAAAACGTTTATCAATTCTGATGGCCATGATCAAACATTAAAAAGAAAATCCCATAGCAGGTTGATAAAGCATGACTTACGTATGGCACACTTACGTCTCCATCGTTGCAAATATATCGAAAATTGTTCTTTCTTGTCTAAACCTATTGCAAAGATCTATCTCTTGCTTTGAAGCATGCATGATGTTTTATGGTTTATATCTGGTAAGTCTCCTTGTTCACTGGACTCCATAACGTATCCAAACCGCAGGATCGTGCAGTACTCAGTTGTTATGTAGTTCTCATTGTGAATATCGGAGATTTATAAAAAAGTCTTTATAGTTTAGTTTACTTGGATGCCTTCGACGTGCGTTGAAAAACAGTCAATAAATTTATATAATCTGAAAGGACAAGGATTGGAAGAAAATAATTTTGTTTATGTGTTTTATCTGTGAAAATGTGAAGAAGTAAGTAATACATTTGAGCAAAATTTGAATTTGAATTGAAATTAACACCAAGATAAGTCAAAGTTTTTGGCCTCGAATGGAAGACTTGTACTTGTACTTGTAAAACCTGCATACCAATTTCACCGTATCATTTATATTCTTCCATATGTCCAATTCACATCATTTGTTTAAAATAACTTTTTGCTTCTTATCTATGTAAGATGTGTCCAAAATATTCCGTGATAACAAGCAACAACACATAATTAGAATTGCTTTATAAGCATTTCAGATGGCGGCAACGTTATCAATATATCAGTAGATGTATCGGAACCAATTTCAATTGGAGTTCAGTCATTATCAAAGCTTTATTATTTATTACATCTGCCACCTTTTCCTTCATTGTAAACAAACAAAAATCATTGACTGCAATGCATACAAATGAAAATGATGATTTGCAATGTATTCTTAATGTTCATCCCTTTTAAGAAATATATAATTTTATAGATGTTTCACAGAGTAAGTGTCAAAAATAAAGCGAACAATCGATGGACCTTTTAATCACCATATCAAATATCTAATTTAAAAAAATTCTCATGCTAAAAACCTTTGTTAGCAGTCAGGATAGGCCGATTTACAAAGTGTAACCTAATAATGTTGACATACCATGGTATCAGTCCAAGTGAGTATGATTTCTGAGGCTGTTTAGTAAAACTGATATGTATTATCTACAAAGAAGAGTAATCGCATCTCTACTGCCTGTCCACTGTTCTCGAACTTAAGGGATAAAAACAACTCGAGAACTATTGAGTGGCAAAACAAAAACGTTCTCTAGCTTCCAACGTTTAATACATACACTAATTCATACACACATTTATGTATGCACATATGTCATTCACATTGATATTAAATATTCTCATACTAGTGATTGTATGTATAAGGATACTGTGTAAATATCAAATGCCTACCTATAGAAAAGATGCCAGATTATGTCACACGCAACGGGTCGTATTACTACTAACAAAGTCAAAGGAAAGCTGATCGAGTAAGTGCAAACGAATAAATTAAACAACAAATGTGAAACATAGCGTTGAAAGACACAAAATATCGTGGGAAAAACATTCGGATTTACAAATATGGATTCAAGCAATAAGTAGGCTAGATAGAGTAGCGGAACCACATGACCTCTGAACTGTCACTCAAACCACAACTGACTGTTTGAATAAACACAGCAACTGGAAAAGTTTTGGATTAAAAGTAGTGGAGATTCATTGTAACTTCTATTTTGTGAGACTGTGAGTACATATTTATTCTCAATACCTTCATGTATCTTACTGCCAAAAACTGGGTGGCTTGATGACTTTGATCATTAGGGAACCACGATAAACATTCAAATATAACTGGAGCACTGAACATGTAAATGTCCTTGCCGTTATGCTGAGCCTCACTTGGAGGTCCCTTTTTATAGAGCAGCTGCACCTTTAAATGTTCAGTTTTACATCCATTGCAAGCCACTCAAGATGCTTTTTGTCAGAGACCTTTAGAGCAATCTTTGTGGGACAAACAAGTGAAGCGAAGATTCGCAAATGGCTATCGCAATATTTTTTGCAACATACTTAGCTACTCAAAACATTAAAAGATAAATTCGCAAGCGAAAAGAATTTACAACCACTATTTTCACAAAGTTGCTTCACAACAACAATCAAGTTGGTGCTGGTGTTGGCAAATGTGTGTGCAAAATGTAATGTAATGACTGATTGAAAAAAAGATAAACAGTCAAACAGAAAAGACGTATATCTGAGTAGGCTTGTTGTTCAAGAAATAAATTGGACATCGCTATTTCATTTGTTGCAATTGGTTGATAGCGTCATCTGTTTTTATATACGTTTATCTCCATGGTGGTAACATGACTACTATAGCTTTTACGACTGAAAGTAGCACCTGGCAATTTTCATTGGGTTTTGATTTTAACAATGTTCCATTGAGAAAGCCATTTCCAATGGCTATTTATAAACCACCCTGTCTATACTTGCCAATTTAAGAACATTTTTCTTGACGCAGTTTAACTCATTCCACCCTAATGACGCTTTTTCCAGCTAATATCTAGATGACGTCTGCTAATTGTATTTTACTAATTTAAGGATCATTTTTTCAAAATTTTGGATGAAACCAGCATGGAAAATCATTCCAAATTATATGCTCATGGTCAACAGCTTTCCTTGGCACCCTCTGGGCGCCCAGAGCGTGCCAAGGAAAGCTGTTGACTCGGTATTCTATCAGGGTGGAATGAGTTAACATAGTTTGGACGTTGCAAGTCAATACCACAACTACCGAGGGTTAACAATTGTTAGTGTGGCAGGCAAAGATTGTCAAAACATTATCTCTTAGGGGCTTAAATGTTTTTTGCGGAAATCTAGCCTGTGTCACAGTCATCGGCAGAAACAAGACCATAATATAATTAACCCTTCGTCAGCTGGTGCAGAAGAGTATAGAGCAAGAAAAAAATTCTGAATATTGCTTTTGTCGACTTCACCAAAGTATTTGATGTCTTAATCATGAGTTGCTCTTTAACATCCTTGGGAAACGTGGCTGTCTTGCAAAGTTTGTGAAATTTATAAAACTACTACATTTCGAGATGCATATTCACCTCATCGTTTACGGCGAACTGTCCAGAGCGTTTAAGTACAGATGGAGTCAAACAAAACTGTAAGTTAGTACTGAACCTCTATGCTATATACACAACAGTAGGCCTGTGGCTTGCCTTCAAACTTATCAACAATGAGTGCAGCACTCAATTCAAATTTTGTCCAAACGGGGCCATCTTCGCCTGCAGCGCTTCAAAGCCAAGACCAATCGTTTTAACATGTTAAAGGAGGAGCACAATACGCGGGTGACATCAAACTCTTCGGTGATACTTCTCTTGGTCTGCACGTACTCTTGGCTGCTTACAAAGAAGCATCGACGGAAATGAGTCAACGGATAAAGGCACCCAAGACAGAAATGATGAGTATTGGTTCAGGAGCTAAATTGTGATAGACTGTGCGAAAATACTCAGTAAAAGCCGTTTCAGGTGCTTCGGTAGCGTTGTATCGAAACATTATTCTTTGAAACACCATATACATTCTTATATCCCTGTAACGTCTAATGTTTTTGGTCGGCTCAGGAACAGCGTTCTTGATTGTAGAGATCTCACTGTCGAAGCTAAAGTGAGTTTACAACCAGCGCCTAATGCCTCTACCTATGTTTGGCGATGAGACCTGGACTCTGGGTCGCTAGCAAGTAAGATAAGCGCGCATTCAACAGCGGCAGTTGAGGACCACCATGAAAATCTATTGGGAGCATTTCATCACTAACGTGGAAAGGTTGGCTTGAGGTAATGTTGACATCGAGCTAAGAATTGTGAAGAATCATCCCCGTTGGCTTGAGTGTATTGCACGGATGGACAGTAGCAGTCACGCTGAACACAACTGTATGGAAAACCAACTGAAGGTGCTGGAAAAGTTGACAGAGCAAAGTTGCACTTTAAAGACACCTGCGAATGCGTCTTTGAAACAGGTGGTATCCTTTAAACATGGAGTTGGATGGTGCACGACAGAGAGGTGGGCAGAACTGGTACACAGAACACATGATTGTGTAGACAGAGAAAGGACAGTACACAGCAAGAGGAAAAAGGGGAACAAGCTTCAACGAAAGAGCGAAAGACAGTTGAATTTGAAAAGACATTTTGATAGAAACATATTTACTGTTTGACATGTTGTGAAAATGTGCGGATCGCCTTAAAGGTGCCCATATGACCAATCATATTATTTAGAATTATTGTAACCGACTAGTTCATTACTGAATCATTAAAGCAGTGTATCCGTTGGTTTTTAATGTTAAACCAAAACCTAATATTTTTCAATATTACGTATGTACACATTTAGTTGCTACGGCTTGCTCTGTTTTTTAAAGATTACTTGTTGAGCATGTTCATTTTCTTGCACCTGTACTTCGGTTAGTCCGATTTCCATCACTATTCTGAGTCATTACGCTCACAATAGTCTGTATTTGGGTTAGTTCTAAATTTGCAACCTCTCTATATATTGCCAAATAAGCATTAAATTCTTATTTTATTACAAATGGGTGTATTTGAAATACAAAAATATGCACTTCAGATAGATTAGAAGATGGTAATTCTAAAAATCGTCCTCATATGCAGGGTATAACTTTCAGGTTCACTGTAATGTAATGGGCTTTGCTGACCCATCTGACCTCAAATGGCATAGCTTGCTAGATGTCACAAACATGCATCATAGGAACAAAAGGCTGTGTGTCAAGAAATTAAACCAACCCAAATCACCCCTTTTGTATCGTAACTTTTTTTTGGGGGGGGGATTTTGTTGGTTTTATATCATTGACATTGACATTCGATTTTCAACATTGTGCCAAGCACTATGAAAGCATTGACCCAAATTATATAATTATATTTAAACTCAACGCTGTCATTTTTCAACTGTCTTCAGTGGACCAAGGGATAAATTTATAAAGAATACAAGGAAACAGAGAGAGAAAATTTGTTGGTGTGTCTCACTTGGTGAATCATGATACACTAGGACCAGACTCCAAAGGATGAGCTATGAATATCAGACCCATAAATTATGGCCAGTTAGAATGAATCAATAGCTGAGAAAAGACTATTGGTTTCCTAGCCTCCCATGACAATCCTATTCCCTCTTCATTTTGTTTGAACTTCCATAAATCCGTGCCAAGTCGACCTTATCTGCAAGATTCACGCCTTCTTACTCCGAACCCAAAGGTATTCACAATCCCCAGAAATCTACCAGGCAGGACAAGAGGTTTTGACGATGATGAACAATTGGCTTTTTATATCGCAATAAGCCCATTAGCTGTGCCTCTATGAACGTTCGTTTTGACACCACTAACGCGTGTTTTGACATTATCATCACGGCAATTGATTAATGTATCTTTGCCTCGTCTCGTGTCGTAAAAGCATCTGTTCAAATTTCGTATAAAATAGTTGCGGTCGAAACAATATCGGGCGGGATCGGATTGCCTTTATGATGCGAATTTTTGTACGCAATCTGTTAATCGTGTGTTGCTTCCTATGGTAGGTTTCAGGCTTCACTTTTGACTCATTGACTTGACGTAAAATCATAAGGCAGTCAATAGCCTAGAGCTCCGATTTGATTGTTCTTTAGCGGTTCTGACGACCACCATGACGACTGTTTATACACACAGTATCTGCGGTTTACAGGAAAGAGAACTTTGGTATTTTTACCTTGTCACCTTATATCAAACAGCTTCTATGTTAGCCATAACTTTTCGTCAAAGCGAAACCAAAAAAAAAAAAAAAAAAAAAAAAAAAAAAAAAAAAAAAAAAAAAACAAACAAAAGCAAAAAACAAAAACAAAAGAACAAAATAATAAAAATAAAAAACCAAAACCAAAACAAAAGAAAGGAAAAAGAAACCCACAAAAAAAAAACAGCCACACAAAAAATCAAGCAAACAAACAAACAAACAAACAAACAAACAAACAAACAAACAAACAAAAAGATTAAAATGCAACACACACGAATGAGATAATGGTGCATGTAAATATGGATTAAGTGATCATAATTCATTTAAATGATCAACAATTCTAACGAAAACGAAGTTGTTGCATAATTCCGGATTGATAAATATTCTTATCTTTTATCCCCTTTACTTAACATTTCCCAATTTAGAGTAAGACTGAATCAAAGGTTTTCCCAAACGCGGTTGACATGAAGCGTCCTGTCCTGGTACATCTTGCCTACAGTTTATCGCAAACCAAAGCAAAAGCTCTCAATCGCTTTCACATATAAATATGGGATCAACAAATACACAATAAGTCGTGTTTCCAGTAAATTTCTTGCTCCCAATACAGACAAACGATAAGCACTAGTGTGGCAAGTCGCAGCTTTAACATCAAAACGCGAATTTTGTGAGGCCAGAGATGAGAAACTTAAAACAAATACGCCGTATGATAAATTGACTGTCTCAGTGCTAGTCAAGACCAAAGCCTTGCCCATCTGAAGTGCCATTATGATTCGAATTTGTCTAAATAATAATAATAATAATAATAATGATAATAATAATGATAATGATAATGATAATGATAATGATGATAATAATAATAATAATAATAATAATAATAATAATAATAATAATAATAATAATAATAATAATAATAGTAATAATAATAAAAACTTTATGATTCGTTTTCGCGTAGCGTATGTCTCAGAGTTCTCGTGCGAAAGGGTATCGAAAAAGGAGACAGATGCTTTGCTTGTTATAACGTGTTAACATTTTAGCTGATGCATGGCGATTCAGACGCAAATAACTCAGTCTAAGAGAACCTGCCTTGACATAAGTACACCTAAATTTGCTAAACCATGTCTTCTGCGGCATGCTATTATATCAGTTCGTTGTACATAGTTTAACATATGTTTTCTGTGTTTATTTCTCTGCATTCGCACTGCACTAGACGCAACTTCAGGTCGTGCTCGTCTGAGGTGCTCCGAGTGGCAGCTTCACAAGGTCACAATCACCAGCTCTTCTCGGTAAAGGCATCAATTGATATTTACATCAAAACAATTAATAATGGCGAAATAAACGAATAGCTTTGAAAAGAGATGGCCGTTGCTGTCCAGTTGTAGTAGAAAAGTGGCAATGTAACTGTACTGAGATCATAACCATACAACACAAAAACATAAAGACCCGTATCAGTGTGTTGAGCCGTTTCCAACATCAAACAGCTAATTCTTTGTAGTCATTGTCTTTTTCCGGAATTTCCAGGCTTTCTGACATGAAATAGTATTCTACATGCCGTTCCCCTCCGTCATGCTGTATTCGATATTGTCGATTGTTAATGCACCTTCCCTTCCGGGTAGCAAGGTCAGAGAATGGGTTCCACAGAGCGAGAATAAGCTTTTACACCACATCAATCAATTGCTGCTCGAGGCACCACACAGTATGTTAGCATCATTTTGTGTTTTTGTTAACCCAGACATCACTTAATCTTTCTTTGCTTCTTACATGTACTAATTATACAGAAGTTTTCGTCGTGCAGGTACAAATCGGTAGCACGTGCTTGGACTTTACGCAGAAACTTACTTAAAATCCATATTGGTAACGCACGTATTTATTTTGGTATGGAAGTTGCAGCCGGCTGCTCAAAGTTCCCATGTATAAGCATACTTCCCACGCCAGTTGTTTTGAATGACTCAATACGTGCATGTTTGCATGAAGTTTATTAAAACAAATTGGTTTAAGGCACAGAAAAATAGCTTGACAAGTCAAATGCATTTAATTCACGCTCACGTTGTATGGATAATGAAACAGACGTCATACACTAGCGCACTCAAGCAGGCGACTGTTTTCAGTCCTATTACAACACCAATTATTGCAACTTATATACCCCCGAGTTAATAATGAAACGTGCCTATACTGGTTTGGGATATATATAAATCCTGAAACAATGTTATTGAAACAATGGCATACCGTAGATAAATACAAAAATACGAAATGAGTTGGAATAACATGCCTTTGGAAAGACGGTGAGGCAGAAAAGTCGATGAACCGAAGTAATATGTTTCCTTCAATAAGTCATAAACGTAACTCAAGCAAATGGATTAAATGCCTGCAATGATCATATCCATCACATGCAAGTTTATGGCGTATGCAACGTAATGAGCAATGTTATGAGGCATCCGTAGTCGCGGCGAGCAGAGGAAAATGCCTTGTATTTCATGGACACTTCAGTTCAATTTGACTCTGGATGAGTCTAACGTTTCCGCAATGTTATAGTTCTGTTGAACATGTAAGTAAAATATAAATGACTTTTACATGGAACACACTTCCGTGGTGATCACTTTTAAATTGTGTATATTATTATGCCAATTAATTGAACGCTGACATTTCAAATCTCATTTTTAATTTTTAAAGGATGTATTACAAGGTAAAACCATATTCAACCACAATAAAACAGTTTAAAAACGCATAAGGTAAAATAAAAAGCAAGTAACAGTTGAAACAGTAAGACGTCCACAGACACGACACTGACTTAATCTCTGAGAAGATGTATTTTCTTGCCTTTGTTGCCTTAAGGGATTCCAACACGCCAATCCGCGGGCTCAGGCCTGTATTATATGGGTCGTGGTAGACCATTCAACGTTTATGGGTAATTTGGGGGTACCCTAAAGCCTTAAAACACTTCTTCCTCTGTAAATATGGGGGAACTAGGTCAACAGAGACATATGTTATTGTTTGCTTTATTCATTAGAGACCTTAATTGTCTTCAAGTGCAGCACATTGTCTGGACCTGTTTTGTCGGCGTATCCACCGACAGGAGCTTTACCAAGACCACAGAGAGCAGAATTACTCCCCAAATGTTCATAAAATTGTCAATAAACTGTTTATGCTGAGCATGTCGCTCTAAACCCTCTCTATTACCCATACAATCATGTCATTACTATGAGGCTTATAGCTGGTTCTTTCACACAAAGTATAACAGCACATGATGCACTTCAAATTCCCGGATGCTGTTCCCCTGTCCATATTGTAAAACCCCTCGATAACAAATTTGTGAAAGTATAGTTTCATTATTTTTTTCAACATACGTAAGACACATTTGCTCATTTTAAAATAATTAGAAGTAGAAATACGCAGTTTACATAAATATGTTCTTATTATTTTGAGTTCTTTTGTTGAACACTTGACACAATCGCAGCAATTTGTCTTCGTGATATCATGTAGAAAATTGACATACGTGCAACGAAAGTGCCGGAAAATTGCTTGTTGCATAGGCTAGAGCAATGATCCAATACTGCACAGGATTGTTTTTGAATAATGTATACTTTCGAAAAGACAATGTCAATACAGACATCAAAGTTATGTATCCTATGTGACCTGAATAACTTTGACTCCTGAATTAATATCAGTTTCTATCATGATGTTAAGGAAAACTATGGAACTGACCAATGAGAAGGCAAGAAACGATCGATGGGGTGACAGCACCATGTTTGGGAAAACTGGGCGTACGGCTGAAAATACAAGTGTCAATTTATTTGGGGTATTTGATTTTGGGGACAAACGTCTATTTACTACTTTCAAGAATACCTATAGAGTGCTCTAGTTTTACAAACAGGTTTTCTTTGGACCTTGTAATTTTGTCGCGATATTGTCTCCCCTGACAGAATAGTGCAGACTTAGTAGAATTGTCCTCAATTCCTTCACTTTTGTTTATGGTTTTTATACCATTACCGTTATTTACTTTACGTTTACGGTTGAAATCCAGTTTAAAAAAATTAACCTGCAATGCTTCATTTTAGTGTGCCAATTTACTTTAAAAAAAACCAAACAACACAACCCTGCATGGTGTCTCCAAGGACCCATGGTTTCTGGGACTTGAGTGTGTTTTGCTCCTTTGTTGTGTTCAATAAAGTGATATTTACAAACTTGCTTTTCTCAATTACAGTATGTCTGTACTTTTGCCACTGTGTGCGTGCAGAAGTCTTTAAACGTGATATCGGTACTATTGCCACTGTCTAGGTGCAGAAGACACGACTTCAGGACACTGGATCCTCGGTTCACCGAAAATGCTTGACATTTTGACAATGCAACAATTTGAATCTGGTTGAAAGTGAATGTTCAAAACCATTACAAGTTCCTACCACCTCATGTTCACTCCCGTACTGCAGACTCATCAAGTGACTGTCTGTGTGTCACGGGGCCTGTGGTTTGCCGCTTTTGAGGCATTTATTAGATATTTTGGACACCGTACTAATGGTTCAACAGAAGACATTTTTGGGTAGAATCATACTCGAAATTATGTCTCTAATTATTTTTTCAGAGTGTTGAAGAGATGGCTTAAAATTTCATGGTCTGACGTTGAGCCCCAACGGTTGATTGTTGAATAGGCTTAAAATTAGTGAAGCATAAAGTCTAGCCAATTCCAATATACCTTAACGGCACTTCTTTTTTTCAATTTATGACAGATTTACACGACGATAGAAAAGTCATTAAAACTTTAACCCCAGCAAGCTTCATAACACCCTCGCCTTTCACTCGGGTGTTGTGAATAATTAAAGACCTGGAGTAAAATAGAGCTGCACAAAATCATTATGCACATATTGCTGTCTAAAATCACGATGCCCATGTTGCTGCATAAATCATAATGCACATTACATATGTTGCCGCACTATACATTTCCTTACGTATTCTGAGTGCACTTTGATCGTACTTCGCGCTCCATTTATACTCACACATTAACAAACGTATTTTGTCACGGGGTTTTAGGCATTTGCGAGATAAAAATGACAAAAATGTAATTTATATATCTCTATTATAAATTATTATTAGACTTCCTTTTTTTTAAATACAGTTTTATGAATTTTCAGTGTGAAGCTGTGTGTAGAAAATGCGACCGTAACCCGTTTGCCAGGGCTTCATTGAGTGAGCGGCAAATGTATTCGCCCAGAATTTGTAGTGAGGCAAAATGGTCCTGCACGTAGGCGGTTGTCGTTTTAGTCTGCTGTCATAAACATTTAGCCGTTCTCTATTCTCGTATGGGGCCAGTCCAGCAAAATCGTTTTCCCGGCAGATGTCCATAATGACCCATAATCTTTTGTAGCGAAATAACTAACTGCATGATCACCCATTTTCTCAAGAGAAAAACAAGCTTCGGCCAAAAAGGCTACTTCGTGCCTAGGTTTAAAATTAACTGAGGGCGTTTGGTCTCTCATGTAAGGCTTTACTGGGTCGTATTGTGCAGCATATAAGTAAATCTAAGACGGGATTCCTCAATGGAAAAGCATGCGTACTCAATCACGCAAGTATGGAATACGTTTTATTCTAAGGTCACATCAAGGTCTGCGAACAGCTTCTTATTCCTCAGTCTTTAGTGGCAGTTGCAACAGCTTCTTATTCCTCAGTCTTCAGTGGCAGTGGCAACTGTACACAGGTTGACCTGTCGAAGCTGGAAAAATAAATTGTCAGTGGGCAAAGCCAGAATGACACGTCAATGCTGGCAATGTCGCGCCAAAAAGTTAATCTGGACACCTCACCTGCATCTTCGTTAAGTGAAGATACTCAAAACTACCGAATTGCACGGTATATCGATTCGTTACAGAATGTAATCTCCATACTGTAGGAAAGGTCAAGGGGCAACTTTATGTGTAATGTTTACTTGTAGAAGTTGAATGCAATAGGGATTACTTTCGCGCTAATGGCGAAAGATAATAATTTGTCCTCTGAATTATTATATTGTCATAATTTTGATGATTTCAATTGATTTTGTCAAACCAGTCAAAAGACTTTGAGAAAAAAATTTATTTACACCCCGTTTTTTATATACAATATTTAAATATGATCTTTCCATGGAAAATACAATTTAACTCAGAAGGATTTTGACGCGAGATGAGGGGTGTGGGGTGGAAAGCTGAGCATACATACATCATGCGTCGCTTTCATCAAGCACAGCACGAGGATTAATCTGATATCAAACAGATTGTGACATGATGGTGATTGATGAAGATGACCATATTAACAAGAAAAAAAACACCCTTTTTATCGGATCGTAAGAAATATACTGTATGGATACCTGTGGTACCTTATTATACTTCGAAACAAGTCAAATAGTGTGCAGTTATCTTCGTGACAGAAAAAAAACAGAATTCTCTGTTCAGCATTGCTGTCACACTTAATTGATTCCTCTGCATTCATTAGGGCCGCTTAATATCTTCCTGCAATGATAGTTGTTACATTTATCTCATAACAGGATATCTTCCCCAATGTTGCACCAAGCGTAGCACAGTACATATATAATTGAGAATATTGGTATTACTGAAATAACAACAGGCAGTACACTTTATAAAATATAGCTCTCGGGTGGAACCCCTTGTGGTATAACCATCGCAGTGCCGAACCGGAGCTCTTCCACACAGATAAAATACTCTTGCATGCAAAGAGCCAACGCGGATGGAAATGTGCGTATAATGCAAGTTCATTGAGTAAAGGGAGGCAGGTCTTGGAATAAAAATCTACAACACTGCGAAAACGTAGAATTATCCTATTTCTCTAGCCAAACCTCAAAGTATTTGAAAAATCTAATCGTCAATAAAAGCTCCGAATATGTCTTGTCTTAAGAGAACAGTTTTTTGTATAGCTCCGAGTATTCAATTTGGGAATTATGTATATTCTGAATAAAAGAACACCGGAAACATCCTGTGAGAGAAATAGCAAATCATTAACATTTGATTAGCTTCTTCAGTCTCACTGGACGAATGCCTTACTACAGAATTAAAACTCGGCACAACTTTACATAGAGGATTGTATCGACACTTGAAAAATCTAGGGCGCGTCAGAGCTTGAGGCCTTTCGTCTGCTCGTACAATCTATTATGTCGAAGTCAGCTATATTTTGATACATTTACGATCTAGGTTTCATCTCATAGTGCCATATTAAAACTCACAAAATGTCTCTAAATGTCAACGAATACAATATCGCCAAAAGTCATTATTTGTTCTTAATGAAAACGAGGCAGGGACCCTATCGTAGGGTATATGATTGGTCACATGACATTGTTGTTAAATCTGATCTGCCTACCACTCTCATTCATATTTGGTAATCTTATTTCCGTTCATAGAAGAGGGCCATGTCCTAATGGAGCAGCCCTTCCTTGTAAAACTTTTGGAGTACCCGATAGATAACTGTGTTATAGCTTCATTCTGGCAGCTGTAGAATCCGATATGCGATAGGACAATTGAGAATTGATGTTTACGATGTTTGTACATGTGTGTTTCCCTGATTTTTTATGAAGGAAAAAAAAGCACTGCAAAAATTAAATCATAGTAGAAATAGATGTATGGACTGAATTTATTAAAGTTATGAGACCACTTTTGGATCACAATACCTTAAAAGTGATTCATCACCCTGTGTACACAGCCATACATCGTCAGTACCGTCTCGGTTCTCATCAATGTAACCATGGCGATATACTTCAGCTGGAATACTAGATATTCATTTTGTTTTACGTCGATTTTCCTATCACATCAATTTTCAAACTGTGAATTTTTAATATGACGATCAAGCAGCAGTAGAGGCTCCTTCGTGCCATATTTGTATTGTTTGCAATTAAGATATTGAAATGATACCTCGTCATATGATGAACCGATTGATTGTGATATTGGGTGAGTTATGGTATTTTATGATTATGATGTTCCCTGATTTTGATGCATTCTTTACTCATCTAGGTGTACTTTATAACCTTCGCCGATCTGGGGGGCTTAATGTAACAACAACAACAACGACAACAACAACAACAACAACAACAACAACAACAATAATAATAACAATAATAATAATAATAATAATAATAATAATAATAATAATAATAATAATAATAATAATAATAATAATTGGACAGCATTTGTGAAAATAAATCCTAGCAGGGACATCATTGATCCCGCCTATTAGTAGCGCGTGCCTTTTAAATAAGCACACCATACGCATCTTTAAATAATCAAATGATAAATACGCATTGGTGCGTGCAGCTAAACCGGCTACGCACAGATGAGTGATGACTCTAACATCGTTGTTCATCCAGAAGGCATAGTCCCTTGGAAGGGTGCTCTTGCATAGCCCGTACAAACCATCGAAAACTCTACAGGAAAACATTATCATTTATGCTGGTCACCCAAATTTGCCCTGCAGGAAGAGAAATAAAATATCGCGCGGTGTAAATGTGAAATATATGAAGACAGAGAGGGGAACTCGGATTACTCAACTTACATTCATGATCGTGTTCAGGAAAGTAAAATAGATCCATATAGCCATCTCAACAGACAATTGTTTGTTTTCCATATACATTTGGATGAGTTTCACGTCAGGCTTTATGTGGTTTGTCCAATGCTTTAAATTTAAAAGATTGTGAAAATACTAACTTAAGATTAGAAACGAAAGTTGTGGGGACGATATGCTTCGGCAGAAATCTCTCTTTGGGAATAAATATATGCCTTCGATAAATCAATATGATTGTTGTTACAAGGAGAAAGACGTCCTTATTGATCTATGAATATTTAAAAACACTCAAACGGTACATATGACAGCATATAGCATATCAAGTGTTGTCATCACATGTTTTGGTTTTGACTTATCTACGTGTTATACATTTTGGGCATAATTCACCCTCTGTTTCCAGAAAAATTGTACGCCTCCATGGCCGTTCGGGGCAGCTGAAATTGTTTCATCAGGGGCACAAGTTCTTGTGACAGAATAGTAGTATCGTATAGTAATAATAAATTGGACGCCGATCATTTGAATTTTTGAAATACGAACATAACAGACATTCGCTCTCGTAAAGTTTTATATCCGCTTGCAAGGAAACAGGAAGCTAAGGCAGCCATCAACTCAGAGCGTGCTCAGATTAAAATTCCAAATCAGGTTGTTCAACTTTTAATATTATCTGAAAGCACCTTCCGAAAAATCAGTGGTAACAACTCAGTACATTGATGAAATGCATTTTATAACGCATCAGTCCCAGGAACTCTTTTATGATGTTTGTTTTGGGATTTGTGAAACTGGTGGTACAAAAATCTTAGGTTCTGTTGAAATGTACATTCAACTCCCCAATCCGCTCACTGAGCTTCCCGTGAACAATAGACTTAGATACTCAAGACGATGCAGTAAAATGAGTATGGTGGTAAATCCCTCTACTTGTCCTTGACAGTTGTCTAGAACAAGAAACAGCCAATACCCGATTGAATATTATTATTAGTCATTATCTTCCGTTTAAGCATCACTATATTTTTTCCCGACAATTGCTTGATAGATAGTCAATATTTGCTACGATCAGTCTATACTGTCTGCCCATATGGGTTGGTGGGTGGGTGGTCCTGTTGGCAGTCCTTAGATTATATTTTTTTACTCTAAGTTCATGATTTATTAAACGTTAAATTCGATTTCGTGACAACTTTTAACGCTTCAAAACAGATATTAGTATGACTTCCCATTTTTGCTCTATTATTATGCCGGAAAAATACCCTTTGCCCCCCCTCCCCCATACTGCTGATCAGCTCCTACGCATACTTTGGGGGTTTCATTTTCAATTAAAACCATCCATCTGTCTGCCAAATCATGTGATAATTCGAGCACGCTGCTGGTGCCTATTCGCGTTATCACCAATAAGCTTGCGATTGTATGTGTCCCAGGTGTAATGATCACTTACTACTAATAGGTAAGTAAAAACTTTACATGGACACAGAGCAGGATGTGTGACGTCATGATGTTTCAACCCCCAAAAAGGTCAAAACTTGCCCGAGGACGAACGCAGCGGAAAATTAATATTCAGAATTGCATGAACATAAAACTCTTTTGAAAAAATTGGAACGACATCGAACTCAAGATAATGGTAACAATGTGGCTACTGAGCAGTAGTTTACACTTGAGGCCCTCAAAACTGAAAGCCACATTAACTTTTTTTGCAAGTTGGGGCACGAATCTCAACGACTGCTTTGCTTCTTGTTCTTGGTGCTCCATATCGATTGTTATAGCATGGGTAGTAAGCCTTAGAAGTTATAAACTGCAAAATGGACCATTTGTACTTTTGCCTTGTAGATATACATAAAATATGACGCCGTTCTATGTACTTCACTTATTTTCACCACAGAACTTGAGGGCATCGATTTTTACAGAAGAAGCCGTGATATGAGACACGTCGCTATCCTTTTACTTGAATACGCTAATGATATGAATCAGAACCTTGTTCAAGTAGAAGGCTGTTCACTCTGGCGGGCAGTAGTCATTTATTTCGCTCAGGTATAATTGTAAGCCTCTTATTGACACACCTGGATCTTGGGAAGCAAGGCAGGACAAACTTCACATATTTACGAAGCAATAAATCGGATTAGAAGCGGATTTGTCAGGCAATAAACATTTTACTGCGCTGAATGCGCTGCCGCATTGTTATGTATAACATTGTTTGAAAGAAGAGTAAATTTTGCTGCGTGATCTTCACACATCTGCGTAACTTAGGCGCGGTGTCTAAGTCCAACTCAATTAGCTCCAAAGCTAGAATTGTTCTAGGTAATGAATGTAAGGTAATGACCCACAAATCAGCTGTGTAGGGTGCTGAAGCAATTAAAACTAAGTACTTGCTGAAACTCTGTCAAGAGTGAATGCTTTCTGATACACCATTTGTCTTCATTCACTAAAAATACTTCAAATTAATCGAGTTATTTTGGTGTATCTGTTTTGCATAATGTTTTTGTTTCCATAAAACTAATACTTAGACTTTTCACATGATAAAGCAAAAACCAAACAAACAAAAATCCCCAAAAGCAAAAAAAAAAAAAAATCAATGCAAAAGAAATCAAAAAAAACAAAAAAAACCCACCAAGAACAAAAACAAGAAACAGACCCCCCCCCCAAACAAAGCAGAACACCCACCCCTACCAAATTATCATTGTTTTCCTTGGATAAATGTTTCAGTTCTATAATAAAAACCTTCACAACGGACAAGGCTGATCTGTATGTCTCATGTCCCTAGCTTTCATTTTTTCAATATGTTGTTTTTCTGTGGCCTAGAAAAATTGATCCGATAGACAATGCTACGCATATTGTAACTGCGCGGAGGGAGAGGGTTAATAGGATCCGTCTTCACTGTACATGAACATAATGTGCTAAGGTTTATTCAATATCTGTATATCCATTGCTCCTTTGGTTTTGAACAGATATCAAGACTACCAAACAAAGCACACAGGAATGAAACTGAAATGGATTATCTCCATGATGTAAATTTCAATACGCAATATCCAGTGGTTCTTAAAGCGTTAAGGAAAATATTATGGACTGACCATATTTGCTACCTCTGTGGCCTTCAAAATAGGTAAAAGTCACCCAAAATGATGTATACCTTAAACTTTCATGAATTGCGTCTTTTTGGGTCAATATCCATGTCTAGGCTTTATTGATTCTTGGAATCTAACCCTTTTTGGGATCAAATACACGTGTGACCAGCTCCTGAGACCTTGAAAGAAAGTCGCTTTTTACCCACAATGCCGTGGTGGGCATATAGTATTTCTCTGCTGGAATTATTATTCTATCTTCAACTTTTCTTGAGATATCAAGCTAGTACGGCCACAAGAACGGATGTCACACTTTGCCATCTTCCCTGGTGAGGGGAACAACTGAAGGGACCACGATATACTAATTCATGTAATGCGTTTCAGGTTTTGAATTGGTGAAGATTGAGTTATCGACTGGTGACCTTTTCTAACTGATCTTAGTCCGCTTGTTTTAGGGTATGTGGTTTCTTGTGACAACCCCCCCCCCCCAAAAAAAAAAAACGTTCAAAGTATTTTCACGCTCATAGAAATGATATTGTGGACGTATAATTATGTGTAAGACCAAACGTCTGCAGATTGAACTTTCAGATGGATCACACATCAACAATCGGTACCAGCTTACCTGAAATCCATAAAAATCCAATTGGAAGGACAAACTATCTTCGACGTCAACAACAAACAGAAATAAAATTTATCTCTACGCAAAATGAATTTTGAACATATGCACGCAAATTGGAAAAAAAGAAACAAAATATCTTCGACGCAACTAAGCTACAGAAGCAAAATTTATCTCTAGGCAAAAGAAAGGCAACTTTTGATTCTCTTTGGTCAGTTTCAAGTCCAATCTGAATCTTTAACATCTCATCGTTATTTTTTTTTGCTCCCTTGGAGGGTGGATAAACTTTGTAGGACCTAATAGTAATAGTAATGGTAATAGGAATAATATTAATAACATAGTTGTAGTAGTAGTAGTAGTAGTAGTAGTAGTAGTAGTAGTAGTAGCAGCAGCAGTAGTAATAATAGTAATGTTCCTTTATATTTTTTCACAAAGCAGAGGTGTCAGCAACCGCTAAGAATAAAATTGGCAATCCACAAAAAGAGAGACATACATACAGACGGACCAGCCGACATATATAAATATGTGAATAGCTAAATAAATAAATAAATAAATAAATAAATAAATAAATAAATAAATAAATAAATAAATAAATAAATAAACAAATCAACCAACCAACCAACCAACCAACCAGCCAACCAACCAACCAACCAACCAAACAAATAAATAAATAAATAAACAAGGTTCAAGAAAATGTAATGATTTTAAAATTAAATGGTGGATGATAGTTATACTTCACATTTCATCGAATTAAGTGTGGTCACAAATCAATGCCCTCCGACCGGCCTTGTTTCAGATGTGTAAACAAATTTCATGGAAACGGACTGAATGATTCCCTTCAACAAATTTGTGATGCCTTCAAAAAAAAAAAAAATAAAATAAAAAAAAAAAAAAATAGTAGACACAAGACGCTTCACATTATTGTCCTGTTATGCATAAGCAGTCGCTGATTTACATAAACGTATTCTTAAGTGTTCTTTTTGAATTTACCTACCGCTAGACCGCATAATTGTGAACATGGACGTATACGTATGCATCTACCTGTAGTGAACAATCTTGCTTTGTTTTGTATTTTGGTGACTTAGCTATTTTGATTATTGTACATGGAGTACATATCTGAATCATGTGTACAGGTTTTTTTGGTAAATTTGTTTTTGTCCTGTGAAAGTTGTAATATACATTTAGTGTGTCACTCCATGTTCTTGAAAGCCCCCAATCAGTGACATTTCTATGTACTTTAGGGCCATCCAGTTGAAATAAATATATTTGAACTAATCTAAGGACACTTTCATCACCACATCAAGGTAATTATTTGGCAGGGATAGCCCATCATAAGTATCCATCACCTTATGTGTCCTCACAAAATCGTAGAGTTAAAAACTGCTACCCATGATTCCATGTTCTTATCATGTGTGAGTAGAGCTGACCGTTATAGATTGTTTAGTTTCTGCGGCCAATAGCCCTTTTAATCTTGGGTAGCATGATGTCTAGTGCTGGCCAATTCCATAAAGGTAAAAAGATGCTCCAGCTGTTTTATTTTACCAAAGAACCATTCACAATTTTCAACTTTACCCAAATACATACGCAAAGGTTTTTCATCCAGCTTTACAATAATAATCGAACTGCATATTTGCTTTCATAATTGACATCAGTGGTGCGATAGAAACTGCCAAATCATTGTTCGAAGTCTGCCAGTAAATGGGGACAGCAGGCAGTAAGCTCTGAACCTTTTGTGAATTCTTTATAAACAAGTAAAGTAGACGCTGTAAGTGCTCAGATGCGGTAATCCGAAGGTTATGCTCAGAGTCTTGCTTTATAGATCCCGTGGTACCAATTAGCAGATCTGTTTTTTATGTTCCCTGATCCGTTGGATAAATTCTAGGCCTATGGTGATGTGTAGCCTAGGCCCACATGACTTCAGGGTTCTCCACAGTTTATATCTCTAAGCTAATACTTACAATTTCTTTTCATTGTCACTTCGCTTGTACAGCCACTTACCGTTGTTTACCCGAAGGCAAAGAACAAACAATCGCCCAAAATTAGTGTGGCAAACTGACAGTCTCTGTGTTCTTTACTGGTGAGCCACAGAAGCCAACAACAAAGGGAGACTCAGCGGTGCATACTCCATGCCAATCACCGTTGGGCAGCTTCCGTGCTCTTCAGGATACGAATAAAGAGTGAAGTGATTTATAAGCGTATTTTCTTGGTAGTTATTCCTTTCAGAGACTATAGTTTGGACATTTATTCAATTTGGCTAAACCTTAGCATGCAAGTGCTTCTCTAAAGCATTTTTATACATGCCACAAAGACGCAATAAAGTAGCCTTGCAGTGGGTGCATCGTAGTCCTAAATGTTGCAAAACGAATTATTTTTGTAATTATTTATATGAGATTAGGTTGTCTTTAGCTAGAACGAAACAATCGTGACAAACTTTAAACGGTCGAAACACACCACATACGTGCAGGCAGGTGACCGTTCTGTCTTTTAATACGTGAGTCGTGCTCTGGCTTCAATTCCAAATTGTCGCATTTTATTTATTATCAGTGATACTTGATCCAACTGGGTAACACTGCAAGTTGTGCCCAGCTATCCTAGTTGATATGTATGTAACAAGCTATATTATTCATGTGCATCTGATACTGGAGTGTTTTTGGTTTCACTTAGGGGTAGTGTAAAGGCATCTGCGCATCAATACTAGTAGAAGGCAATTGATTGATGAAGTCGTCAGAGTTTTGTTGCCCTGGCAAATGGCGTCACGTGTAAACCGCTCAGAAGTAGCAGATCAGATGTATTTTTTTCATGCAAATGATCGGACCGCTGAAAGGTGGTCGTAATTTCGTGTTCCTGTACACGACAACTCGAGCTCACTGTTATCCGTAATACATTTGCTGTCAGTTAATCAATTGAAAAGTATATGTACCAAAACAAAGTCCATTCCCAGCCCCTCGTATGCCATATTTCTCAGTGACATAATTATCAATTTTCACCGGAGATTTACAACAGATAGTACAGACCTTAACCCTTCACCCCTGAGTCAACAGCTTTCCTTGGCATGGGTCGGGCACTAAGTGCCCAACCCATGCCAAGGAAAGCTGTTGACCTGGGGCATGTGATCTTGATAGGTCTCATCTACATTTCTCAGTGAAATTGTTTTTCATAACTGTTGGAATTAGTTGAAAACACTGACGAAGACATTTGACCACCAGCCGGTTTTGGCCGGTTGAGGTGGGAAAGGGTTAAAATGATAAATTGAAAAATTGTTAACAATGCACTCAGGTCGCTGTCAACGTGGTTTCAATCATGCCAAATCCTTTGTGTTATTTTCAAATACTTATGAACTTAAAACCCCTTTTTCGACAGACAGAACGGTTCAAACTAAAATACGTTTTTTGGTAATCATATTATATATAGGCAAAAATGAAATACTATAATTCTCCCGAATTACTTCACAATGTGCGATGTGTATGCAGGTTTCTGTAATGAGGGTGTAGCACTATTGATATTGACAATCAGAAGATAAATGATGACTAACCAAACACAAAGCTATCTACCAAAACAGACTCATTATTGGCTTTGTACATACAGGGTTGAGATGACGACAGAGAAATAAATTTTCAGTTCCCGGTGCTTTCTCATGTTTAATGTCGCATTCATCTTGTGCAATGCACACAATATTGTTATCAATCATGTAGTAACGGACAAAAAGGTCACAGTAAACTTCTATTGTCCATAGAAGCCGATATGATGGATAACATATAGTACTGCACCAAAAATCTTCACCCGTCCTTACCAAAATAAAACACAATTCAAAATATTTTCTCATAGGTATTGGGACAAAATGGCGCCGTTTAATACAATCATTGTACCTTCTTCATTTCAAAACCAAATAAAATACTTATTTTCGTCTTTTATTAGTTATTGTTTTGTCTTTGACATTGATAACATTCTTACTTAAGTAACTTTTATATGTCTTTATTCTTTGACCTGATGATATGCTCTTTCCTAAAGGAACCACCTGGGTGTTGATGCTCCTTTTTGCGTCTCAAAGTGTTATGTTTTAAAGTTGTAAAAACAATTTTACAAAGCAAAAGAAGGGAAAAGTGAAAACGTTCATTTTATTGTTGTCATTTTTCTCACCGACAATTAATTTTGAACATTTTTTTAAATATTTGTATTGTAATTATAATTATATTGGTCTTACTAGGAATATAATTATGTGAGACAGGAAATTGAAATTCACATTTTCATAAAGCATGTAGCTTTCTCGCAGCATTGCTGGATGCGAAGAAAAGTCGGAATTATATTCCATCGATAGCCATTTCTCACTTTATGAGGCGATAATTGAGTTTATGAGGAAAAATTATAACGAAGAGGATATCCTCTATACAACTTTCTCCCTGCAACACCAAGAAGGCAAAAATCATTCGATGTATATCAGAAAAATCAAAACCTCTTCAAAATGAACACCTCACAACAAAATAACGGCGACATATAAAATATGCAGTCCCGCGTTTACTCCCTATGATTTTAAAGTAAACATTGAAAAAATATACGGTACCATATATGTATCCTGTTGTGTATGTTTTTAGCACACGATACTAGAAGCCTGTGGAAATCTAAATATGAAAAAAAAACGTTTCAAGCTCGTGAGCCGTCAGGTAATATCTGGCCTAGCAAATGTATTTCGCTTCTGGATGCAACGTCACAGATAAATACAGACCTAGGCCCGTAGCCAGACTTCGATTATGGGGGTGTCTCAGTTCCAAAAGTTTGGACCTTTTCCCTATACTGGCTTACCATACTCTTAAACTACAAACTCATTGAAGCAGGTGCTCACATGTGTGCTACATAATGTCATGCATATATACATAGCGTATACACATTTACATTTACATGTACTTGCAATACTAGCCAAAAAAGCCGAGTCTCTGCATATTCATACATATATACTCACCGGTTCTGTATTCAATTTATAAAAAAATCTATGTATAAACACACCCACACACCCACACGTACATATATATATATATATATATATATATATATATATATATATATATATATATATATATATATATATATATATATATATATATATATATGTATATAAGTCATGGATATCAATTATACAAGTACATATTAAGTTGTAAATTGAATGAAACATTGGCCTTTTATATCTTAGCTTATTTCTCATTAAAATTTTTACAGATTATCGTATACTTCCACACATGTTATACGATATTATCATGTTATCATGTGTACACACAGCTGTTAGGCGAATATGCTATCTGGAATGAACCTACAAGACATTCATAGCATTGTATATATATATATATATATATATACGTATATTCTGTGACCTATTTGACAGAAAGTTATCTAGCCATCCTACAATTTCCATGTTGATTCCATAACTTTCACATTTGCCTGTCAGCCTGTGCTGGAGCACTTTATTGAAGGCCTTCATGAAGTCCATGAAGCCTGTATCTACTAGACCTCCACTATCTACATTTTTAGTCCACATGTCAAGCACTTTAAGTAATTGGGGTACTGTAGATCAACCATTGTTAATTATAAACCTTCATGTGACTTATTATTCTATCTTGTATTATGACGCCCAAGATTTCCCATGGTATACTGTCTTGTACAGTAATAAATAGCCACGTCCTAAGTTGCTGGTCCATTGCATGTCTATCCATCCATTTGCCCTAATTTAAGAGTGTGACGGTAGCCACCAATGAAGAGTAAAATATCAATGCTCAATAAATATAAATAAATAAATATATATATATATATATATATATATATATATATATATATATATATATATATATATATATATATATATATATATATTCTTTTGGCCAACCACCCTCCCCTCCCAGAAAAAATACATGCAAACAAAAAACTAAAAAACAAAAAAACAAAAACCCCAAAAGACCCCCACCCACCCCAAAACGAAAAACAATACAAAACACCCCCTCCCCCCGCCCCAAAATAAAACCCAAGTCCTAGGTACCTCCTTCGCCAACAATGGGTAAATGCGTACGGGTTAGGGGAAAGGAATTTATTTCATTGTGCCAGTGCTTTTATTACAACTTCTGGAGTGATGCGGTGCATTTGAAAGGGACCTTTTTGTTTGTTTGAAGGTTGCGCGCATCAGTACTGGGTAAGACCATCACGTTCCTTGAAGCAAGCCTGGACTCTTTGGCAGGCTGCTGGTGAGCTTGGCTATCTCGGCCTGGGGAATTTTGTTTCGGTGGTCTGTGAGCCGCTGTGCCAGTTTGTCCATGGTGGCCGCAGGTTCGTCGTACTCGTCTCTGACTGAACGGCCAAGCACATCCCATAAACGAGGTGTTAGGGGTGGTAGGAGGAGAAGGAGGCAGGTCAGGAGATCGGGCTGGCCATGGCAACATTTGGATGTAGTGCTGCTGATCCACATATCCCTGACCTGATAGAGTCCTCTTTTATAATATGATGAGTTCTGTTCTCCCTATCGCTGTGATTGCTTACCTTCCTCCACACATACACCAGCATGCGGCCTCTTCCATGGCCGTCATGTTGCACCATGCATCCATCCACAAATCTCTCAAAGCGCACGTCTCACCCGTATCCTCCCTTCATGGAAATCGAGGCAAAATTGTGACTCGTCTGACCACATCACACCCTCCCACTGATCTCTGGTCAAGTCAGCATATTCCTGACACCACTGCATCTGTCCAGCCAATCTCCTGCAAGTACGCAATGATGCTGCAATGATGCAAGCCTGGTGCCACTGCTAACGAAACCTCTCCACCGGAAGGAAGCTGTGTCTCTTTGCGAACTGCACCAGGTGACAGTCGTCTCCATCCCCATCTGAAAGTCTTGGCCTTCCAGATCCAGTTTTCCTATTGCATCATCTTGCGCCACCGCCTCTTTACCGCTGACCTGGAGCATACCATTCTCCGGGAAACCTCACCCTGGAAAAGACCAGCCACAAACATGCCAGTGATCCTGCCGAAGAGCTCTGAGTAACCTGTACACTGAGCCATTATGGATTCCAATTGATCCCTATGTTGCCAATGGCCCCTTATAAACCCTACAGGCACCTCAATACCAGACACACTTTTCGCACGTTTGTGCCTGCAATCTTATTTCCAGGACATTTTGTTTTTGTGTGATCGCTCAGGCATACCCTTAGCTATCCTGTCTATGTTAGATAACAGTCGGCGTGACACTCATATTTTCAACAAAACCTAATATTTAAAGCAGCCCATGTTGGACGGGGGGGGGGGGGAGGAGTATATATATATATATATATATATATATATAAAGTAGAATCACCTCGTGCTGTCCAGAAGACCACAGGGGTCCGTATTAGGCCCACTATTATTCCTTATTTATGTGAACGACATAACAGACATTGCGCAGTCTGAAATAAGACTTTATGCTGATGACACCACCCTTTATATTCAAATCGACGACCAAGTTGAAAGTGCGGTCATACTAAACCAATACCTTACACCTGTTTCAGACTGGTCAAACTATTGGTTTGTAACATTCCATCCTACCAAAACCAAAACCAAAACACTTTTGTTTAGTAAAAAGAAAAAAAACAGCTGATCACCCCATCTAGAACAATAATTTGTTTACAGTGTTGAACAACACTAACACCATGGTGTTATATTGTCTTCGGATATCAGCTGGTCGGCGTACTTTAATTATATTGTAGCTAAATCAAGGAAATTGGTTGGTATTTGAAATGTCTACAGTACAAAATTAATGGGCGTGCACTTGAATCGTTGTATTTTTAGTTTGTTAAACCATGCTTAGAACATGCCAATGTGGTTTGGGATGGATACACACAGTCAGACAGGGACCTTCTTGAAAGTGTTCAGGTGGCAGCCACCACAGTTGTTGTGGGGGCTTTAAGCCGTACTAGCTATGGTAAAATATATGCTGAAACGGGATGGGAGCCACTTTCTGAACGACGACGGAAACACAAACTCATACTTATGTACAAAGTAGTTATAGGACTGGCTCCCTCATATTTATGCAGTGTAATTCCACTGTTGAAGAACGATCCAGATATAATATCAGGTGAAGGCAGGATATTACCTCAATTTATGCTCGTACAAATACCTTTTATAGTTTTTTTCCTGCCCCAGTGCGCGAATGGAATCTTCTTCCACAATCAGTTATAAAGTCTGAAGATTTGGGTCAATTTAAGAAGAAATTAAATAAATCCGAGGCGAAATTTAATGAAATGTATTATTTTGGAGAACGAAGAACATGTATTATTCACGCTAGACTGAGAATGGGCTGTATCCAGCTGAGCAAATATTTGTACCGGATGAATCTAATTGAATCACCACTTTCTTCCTTTGGTACCTCGGCAGAGGACAGTTTTCATGATTTTTTTCCAATGCAACAAATACGTTTTGGCGAGAGACGACCTCCAAACTAAAATAATTCCCCTTGAAGACTTCAATTTCAAAACATTACGTTTTGGAATGTCAACAAAAAAGAATTCTGGAAATGGGGATATATCTCAAGCAGTTCACAAATATATTTAAAACCACTGGAAGATTCTATGTTTAGCTGTTCTAGCACCGTGTTGCAGCTGTGCCATCATAATTAGCCACATAATTAGACACAAGGCAAATATTTTACAGAGATAAGTCGTATTTAATTCAATTAATTCTTATGTCCAATTATATATCCATGTATTTACAGGAATAACACCCACCCATTTCCTTAACCTCTCCCTCTTTACCATTTTATTTGTTATGTCCTGTGCTTTCTTTATTTGTTATCTAGATGTTATCCACTTGTATTGTCAATTCAAGTAGGCCTACAAGAGGCTTTCATATAGGCATTTTGCCTGTTGGCCAATTGTTTTTGCAAATAAAATATGTTTAAACCAAAGAGACCACTTACTAAATACCATCACCTTTTGACATTTGCTTTTATCATCCTTGAATTCAATATTTAATATTCCCTACCGAGGTCAGTAAACAAACAAGATGTAATCTCCCAGCATATTGGGTGGGCATATTAGGCAGACTCTACTTTACATCAAAAAGAGTTAAAGTATTGAAATTTACGTGTTATTAAATTTGTTACAGAGTCCTACAATTCAGTAAAACAAGCATATGTTAATGTGTTGACCAAATCAATGCCACGTGTTTTTACGAAGTTGGACCGTGGCAATACACACATAATGATACTCCTGTCCCCGGGAACAAAGGCGTACATTCGATTTGACACTCCCACTATCCTTGGCCACGGACCGGAAATTGCTCTTTTACTGCGGACAAGAGACGCACGCAACGGTCCTAATAACAGTAGATTGGTGTCTTTGATGCATTTATTACCGCATACGCACGTCTCGTTTCTGATGATTTTGGTTTTGTGAGGTAATACAGTTCTCGACGTCTATCTTTACGATGTGAAGAGGCCGAAACATATTTATTATATTCCAGATTAAATTTTTTTCCTCCAACCAGGTTATTTGTGCTTTGGTGCGAGGTCTTGCCACTCTCCTAGGATATATCCTAACTCTGTCGAAACATACTTTTGCGCTTCGCCGACTGCTTGGTGGGGTAACACAAATATGAAAAATTAAATTCATTACGATACTTTCTGAAGTACGTTGAAGTTACGTAATATCGAGGAAGCACTCTACTCTACATTCCTATTCTAACCTTCTGACCTGAGAAACCTATATGAAGTTACCAGAGTTTTTGGCGAAACCAGACTTGTAATCCATAAAAAACCCTGAAACAAAGCATGTCAAAATTTATTGCTCAAATTATGTATGAACAGGAGTCTAACGATATCTTAGTTCTCCATTTGTCAACTTATCCTGACGATCGCGGGCATGACTGAATTCATAGTGATGCTGGTCTGCTGTTTCCAAGTGGGACATGCTATGGATCCGCTATCGTGACCACAGCGGAGGCTTGACTGTGAAACTGTGGAACGTAACCCCACACATCCATGGATATTAGTCAAGATTCGACAATATGCGCATATCAGCACTACATCCTGGTACCTTGCAATTGTACACAGGCATATATCAGACACAGTGCAGCTTTAACTTAATCAAAATCACTCTTTCAAACTTCCCCGCTTTCTTCACGTCTATATACTTTAAAGACGATGCTATTTTCACCGTAGGTGAAAATAGACAAAACACTATTCTCACCGTGAAAATAGTCACTCCGATACTTTAATATGGCTGTCGATGACCAGCTAATAGTGGGATCCCACTTCCCGCGAAATACCGTTTAATCAAATCGCGCTATCCTGGTGGTCAAAATTGGAAAACTAAATTTCGTTAGGTTGGTATTGGCAAAGGCGAAGTGACAAATTTTACCCTGCAAGGAGCACATCTTCCTGAACATATATACCCTGGTTTTCGATAAAGGACGAGGCCTTTTTAGTAAACGAAATAGGCTGTTGTTATCCAAAACGAATGGATGAATGAATGAATGAGTGAAACAAACAAACTATTTAACAAACACTGCATGAATAAATAAATAAATAAATAAATAAATAAATAAATAAATAAATAAATAAATAGATAAATAAACAAATAACTATATAAGAAAATTTATCAATAAATAAATTCTGGTAGATAAACTGTAAGCAATATTGGCAATCATACACAAGCTAACTCTTCCGCGCGATACTTTGGTGAGATGGTCTGCTGAACGAACTTGTTTCTCCAATGTTTTCATTTGGGGGTATATTGCCATAATTCATGGGTCATAAGGTTCGTATATTGCATACGCTAACAGAATACATACAAATATAACATTCCACGTATAACCCTGTGTTAAGGTTTAAAATGATCGCAAAATAGTATACTCAGGTACCGATAATGTCAAACGTGTACATGCTGTGCACAAACAACTTAAAAGGGAATAACGCAGCTCCTGATGCAAGGCCTCAATTCTACTGTGTCTTTACGCCGAAATCTACAATACTATTTTCACAGGTGAGTAGGTCAGTGGCTACACTTCAAACCAAGTACCGTTACACGAGGCGGGACGCCATCTTCCCCATGCGTACTCCGCACACACTGGACCCTTTTATCATTATTGGACAAATGAGTGCGGGGAATTCGAAAAATCGATGTGGGCCACAAATGAATGCCTCAGAACATGACACAGAAAAAATAGAGTAAAGTGGACAATGAAACAGTCACCTGAGAGCTTATGATTGATTACTCCCTTGTTCACTAATGAAGGTGACATGTTAGTCTTTTGTGAATTCAAGAGTCAATGATATCAAAAGCCCAGCACGTCTGTTAGCCAACAGTACCGATAACTTTTGAACGTTTAACATTTCGAGTTAATAAGTCTCGTTCCACAAATTTGTTTGAATTCACCGAACATCTCAGATTGATGCCATCATGGGAAAGGCTTAATGACTACTTTGTCGGTCTTCAAAAGGACAATTAGTACAGTTTAAAAATGCTTTTTCCCACATGAAGTGGAGATGTCAGAAGTAATCAACAAATTTCAAAATATAAAGGGCAGCCATGAATAACCCAAAAGTGTCATCATAAAAAAAAACTGATTATTTAATTTTAGTGTCCCATCTTCCATTTAGTACTTTGTTGCTAAAAGAGACTCTATTTGGGTCAAATGTTTTATAAATCTCGTTATATGATAAGAAGCAAAGGCAGAGGGATGTCACATGGTTGCCACAGGAAGAGTGGAGCATTGTTGGTAAGACTTCGCTACAGTTGACCCATATTGCTTTTGATCGTTCACCGCTAATCTTCATTGTTGATGTTCGTTCACAGTTTACTTGCATTGTTGATGTTTGCTCATAGCTTATCCTATTGTTAAGGTTAGCTCATAGTTTATGTGCACTTTTGAAGTTCGTTGATAAATCATCTGTAATGTTGATGTTCAGTCATAGCTGATCTACATTGATGATGTTCTTTCCTTGCAGATATGCATTTTTGAGGTTCATTCATAAGTTATCTGTATTGTTGGTGTTCATTCAAAGCTGATTTGCATTGTTGGTGTTCATTCATAGCTGGTACACACTATCAATGCCCGCTCACAGCTCATCCGCACTGTTTATTTGCGCCTCCATTATGTATGTATATGAAATATGTAAAGCAGTTGAGTTTGCAAAATCACGTGGGAATCAGGGTTTCAACGCAATATTAGTTGTCTGTCGCGCATCTGTGTATACATCTGCTGGCTTTTATTTGCAAAACAAGTGTGTTGCGTATAGTCTTCAAACTATCACATTATTTAGTCAACCTCTTCATATCCCAGTGTCTCTTTCATACCTAATGAGAGGATTGATACCAAATAATATCAAAAGATAATAACATCATTGGTAAAAGAGGAGTGGGCAAACATCATGCAATATAAAACCACAATTTGAAAAAGCAAAAAGTGTTCCTTAGTTGGGGTCAGTGGGAGGCAACAGATAGCCTGAGTACTAAGATGAACACCTGTCCCACGACCTAACCTTCACACACAATGATTATTCTCCTTAAAGATATATATATATATATATATATATATATGTGTGTGTGTGTGTGTGTGTGTGTGTGTGTGTGTGTGTGTGTGTGTGTGTGTGTGTGTGTTGGCTTATTGGCTTATCGCTAAGAAAGAATGCAACCGCAAAAAAATTAGAAACTTTTCCAGCATGTAATAAAGCAGAGGATGTACTTCATGAATATTGATAAGGAATGGGAAAATGTAGGGCATTGCTTTTATAATCATCATGCACTACAGGAGTTTTGCAGGAACAGAACATCATGGATTAGTACAAGGTAGAAAGTATGGAGAGCTTAGGGCTGATTTTGGACACACCCCAATGGCTAAATTATAGGGGTATTTGTCAATTAAACCCTTATCTACCTCAACCAAACCCCTCCCAGTACAGGCACAAGACAATGGGCATGATTGTGCATTAATATGTGAAAATGCAAACACGATGTAAAAGGATTAAGCTCAAATGATTTGCTGCTTGTCAGATAAACGTCTCCCCAGTGAAATAAAAGTAGTGAATGAACATAAAAAAAGAGATAATTAAATCCGTCGAGCAAGTCAATTTTTATGACCCCCTCAATTCATTAAGGTAGGTAGCGGGTATACAAACAGGAGAAGAAGTAACGGGTTGAAGGATAATCAAGGCGTGTTGTATCATGAAATCTCAATGGAAGCTTTGGACTTTGGACTTATAATTATTCTTACACATGATTAACATGATATTTATGGTCAACTTTTCAATACGGGGACGAGCTAATTATAGAGCATTAAAAAAACGGAGAAGGGGTTATTGTAGTATCTAACGCGGACGTGTTTTATCATATGCACGTGGATTTCACCTGCAAAATGGAATGACGTATTAAAAGACATAAATTTTAGGCACGAAACATTAGTGTCAGACAAAAAATTGTATTTGTGTACTGCACGGACACGAACGTACGACGCGATGAACATAGGGTTTCTGTATTTTGAAATCAAGTCTTGAATGCCCGATAATAAATAAAAGTGATGCATAGACATGCACTAAACACCGACATATTTACCTTACAATTACACGATAGACCAATACGTACACAATGACAAGGCTCCCTTCATGAAGAAATACTTTTAATATTAAGACCACATATTGGCAATCCGGTTTTTGCCTATCCTTAATTTGATTACATGCATCCAAAATGGAGAGCATATTTTTCCGTTCCATATGTCGTCTTAGTAAGGAGGTATTACACTTTTTCTCAAGTGGAGCAAAGTGTATACTTTTGGAAGGAGCAAACGGCGGAAAAGGGTAGACGGCTATTGTTTTTAAAGCACAGGATTCTCATTCTCGTGCGGGAATGAACTTGACAGCTGTGCTCTGTTGATAGCTACCAGTAGTGATAACCTTGCGCAAATTCATTATGTGGCGTGCGCGGCGAAGGTCCTGCCGATTTAAGAAAATGCCCTCATGTTAAAATATGGGCAGTAGCAGATCCACCATAAAAGTGCCAAATGGTATTTCTCTCTTTAATAGAAATCCTGATTGCGCAGGACTGCGTTCGAGTATATGTGGCCCAGCAAGGTTAGTGTAATTTCCATGCACACGCCCCTTGCCTTCAAGAGATCTGGTTCTACTAAAACTTGTTGTAATCTAAATACCTTGTAGGTCAACATCGATTGGAATGGATTGTTTCATGTAAAATAAAGCAGCTGAAGTTGAAAATTTCAAATTACTCGATCCAATTGATACTTTATTTTTGGTGGCGCCGTTGAACAAGCATTACTGAGCAATGCAGATATATAGAGCCGTGCCCAATTGTTGGACGTGCCCAATTCTCGGAATAGACAATAATTTTGCCGTTCATTGACAAGATGTCTAAAAAATTACTAATTTGATAAGCACCGAGAGACTGATGTGAGATCGAAGACAAGTTAACCATTTTTGACATTTGCATATTTTTAGACACAATGTCAGCTTCTAGATAGAAAATATCCATTATAGCCGGCAAGTATTATTCAACACCCACGCGACGGAGTGTGCAACATAAAGTTGTTAATCGAAAATGTGCGTTAAAATACAGAGGCTCTCACCTCAAGGGCTGGAGTTTAATTTCTAGCTAGAAGGTGAACAAAAATAAGGTGGAGCCATATACCTTCCCATATCCGACATTTGGGCACACCAAACTTTATGCTCATGGCAGGATTTTCTCGATCATCTCTTGTAAAATGTGTGCGCGTTCGCAATCCAAAGAGTGTGATTTGACAAGGAACATGCGCCAACAATCCACACTGTTTGATCTTTTCAGCAGCATTGCCAAACAACATCAGTAAATGTAATTAAATTTTCAGTTTGGCAATGAACGCAACCTAGCGCTTAGCTGTTCGACAATTGGGCACCATAGTATACAGGGAACAACACACAAATAAATCTTAGCGGTAGCTCATCCGAGCACAAGATAAGATGTCTTTCGGTCCAGACCAGTGTACATTAGTATTTGACATAAAATGCCGGTTAGCCCCAGAGATGGACTATTAAACATTGGGACTGTCGCGTATTGTTATGTATTAAAGGCATAATGAATGATGATGAAACGTAATTCATTAATGTGTCACTGGTATTGAAATTATCTAAGACTAATTATCGAATCACAATGCTTTGCTTTCATCAACCAACGTTACCAAAGACAAAATGCTGAGGTAGAAAGCAAACCGGCGGTGTAATAATCAGTCAAAGTCGTTTGGAACCTTGCTGGACAAATGAGTTTAAAACAAATATTACAGTTTTATGTTACTCCTTCTGCCATCAAACAATGTCTCACTAAAAGCCAAACGATGTGAGAAGTACAAGAGCAAAGTTTTAAAAAAGAAAGAAATAAAGACGGGTAGTCATACACCATAATGGAGCTACTGTTTTACTGACAAGTGAAACCCGCCGATATGATCAATTGCATTACACACTTCTAGAATGTCCCATATTGAGGTTCTTAGCAACCTTGGGGTTGGAACTGGAGGGGACTGTTCACCAGGCCTGTATCTCAATATCTTAATTTTATCCTGCTTGGACAAATTCTTTAATATTGGATGTTAAAACAGACAAAATGAAATGCACGTGAATCTATCCATATAATGGTTTACGGATGCTAATGAAAATTACTTTCAAAACAGTTTATGTACTGCGGTATTCAGTTCCAAGATCCAGGCCGTAAAATAAACAATACGGCTCACAATTTTTTGTCTGTGATGTTAGTAATGAAAGACACTATGCTGTCTTTGATGTTCTTTTGTTTTTTAAATGTTCAACAACCTATATCTGTATAACAGTTAGAAAACAAAATTGTCTATGTATGGCAACTTAACCTTGCATTATCTATCCCATGACTTTCAAATTAAACGTGAACATTCACCATTCAATCGAATTATTGGACAATAGGCTAAAACTAAATTGAACTAAGTCAAGAAACGTAGTAACTTACTCTCAATCTACCACAAGAATGTACAAAAATGTACTTTATAGCCTTGTTGTCTACAGGTGAATCTGGGAAATGTTTTATGCGAGCAGAAAAAATAATTAGACAAAGGTTTCGAGCACCATGCACTTGTATGAAACAATCACACGAGACAGTCAGGGGATTATAGTTTGGCGACATCTGGTGGACAACTTTGTCTTTAATCGCAATCACCTCCATCATTTTGTGGTTCATGAACCAAAACTAGATAAGAGTAGTCTTAATGATTGACTTGAAACGAAACACGCAACTTTGTCTAAAGCGTTTCTAGGCATGTTAGTCATTCTGATATTTCATATATATATATATATATATATTTATATATATATATATATATATATATATATATATATATATATATATATATATATATATATATATATACATACATATATATATATATATATATATATATATATATATATATATATATATATATATGTAATATGTGTCTTGCTGAGTAAAATTAACTTAAATACAACGAATGTAGCAGGCCCAGTTACCCTTAAGGCATTTTATTATCAAGCGCACAAGTAAGCTAATGCTTCGTCAAACACCATGATCCAAACAACTGCACAATATGTCCAACCTAAATTAGACTAGGTGCATGATGGATCTTAAAAATGCCCATATCTTACAACACATGCTCCTAAATTTTTTTTATAGAATGGAGGCACAGGGATACCACTGTATTCATATTCGTCTGATAATCCCCGCCTTTGGCGTACTCCATTGGTCACAAAAGAAGAAAAGAGACCCCTCGACCCCAAAACCAGTCAGAATGGGGATAATACTATATACTGCGGCCACAAAACTGATATTTGGTGCAAAACTATGAGCCGTTAACATATGGATATTTGCGGTTAAAATTCCTAGTATAAGTGGGTAATTCAAAAGTTGATCAAAAACATATTTAGAGAAAATTATCCCGTGAATAACAGGACTAGAATTGGAGCATATACAGGCCACTCTTGTAAGACTTTCGCACTTGATCCGCGCCATGGCTTATGGATCAATTTTCGTTTTATACAAGGACTACAAAGTTTTTACTTAGTCTCACATAACAGGAATTGATTTTCACCTGGGGGAGAAGTATAGTTTAAATAGAGATAAATAACACTGCTAAGCTGCATACAATATCTTTAATCAAACCAAATTGCATGAATTTTGCCATTCCGAATAGTGTTAATGAAATTTTCTGTTTACATAAAATTGTATGCAAGAATAACAAACATGCTCAAAGGTTAGTAGCCTTATGTACCAGGCGTATTTGGTGTGTAAATATAATTCAGATTCTAATGATTTCTCTTGCTTTCTATGCGATCGCCCTCTTGAGAACAGGTGAACGGAAATATTTCATCACGCCTACGAAAAGAATCTTCCATTTCGTGCTCTGTGGTATATCCGTGCGTCGACTGCACCAAACACGGTACAATTATGTAGTTTAGCTGCAGCAGCTCCGAAGCTGCACTTTTTTCTGTTTTTAAAAAAATGGGTATACCGCAGGTTACATCCAGTAACTATGTTAATTTGCCCACACAAATTTATTGCTCACGGGGAAAATGTATTTTCCGGACATTTACACTATAATGCACTCAGTTAAAGGAGACGTAAGTCATAAAGGAATGAACATCAATTATTAAAAGAAATATTCCGTAGTTCTCATCCAATATTTTTTTCTTGTGGTCAAAGTGTTATTTAATGTGTCGCACCACCTTGGAGTACAATTTTATCAAGTAAAAACATTCATGAACTCGGTCTTGAATGCAAATGCCGCTTTTTGGCATTCCCACGGGAACTTAAATTCTTGGAACTTTCACAGTTGCATAGTGAATAGATAATTAATTTCATCAAAAGCAGTTTTCAAAACAATTATCTTAATTACAAAATTTATGTGGAGTCTGTAATGTTGGATGAAAGTCCACGGCATGTCGTTCTCACAGAACAAATGTGCAATAAAAACATTAAAAAAAACAGTACATTAGTGGCAATGCTGCTGCCTGAAAATAGAAGCCCACCTGTCCTCCTAGCCAAGCAGAGAATGTGTTAGAAATGATGTACTTGTAACTACTATCGTACGGGTTTGCTCGAATTGAGGAAGGAGGTCTGTCCTGATGCCCGGTCAACATATTACAGTGACTGAGTCGGCTCACTTGAAAATAGACCGGTGGATGTTTCAAAGAATTTGTTTTATTTTGGAAACCGCAGGACTTCAAGGTGAAAAACAAGTACCTTGGACTAATCATTATCGGTCAGATATTTGCGTTAAATGCACTTTTATGGCCCAGGTATTATTTACATGTGCATGCCGCCCGCTGTTTAAAGCATTATGCTAGGGATTCGTAAATCGCAAGGTGCGCTAAGGGATTATAATGTAGGTTTGAATTGAAAATGGATTGCCAAGTCTCTCTGCTCTGCCTGTGTGTGGTTTGGTTTTTGCATGAAATGTTGGTCCATACTAAGTGTCTTACTGAAAGTGGTAGGTCTCTTTCCGAGCACTTAGTATTAAAATATATTTGATTCTACTTGATAAACATGCGATGCGTCGAAAATTATTAAAGATCACAGACAAAATGAAATGTTTTTGTCAAATAGAAAAGTTTAAATGACATTTAAATGACATTTTAGAGACGTAGTAAAATCTTGATAAGTGCATGAATCTAGAAGTTCCAATATAGACTTATAATAAATAAGTTCGCAGTGCAAAATTGAAATAAACGTCCATTCGCAAAACGTGAAAAAATGTGAATATTTTATAATTCAAGAAATATCCCAACGTGAGTCAATGTGTTAACTTTCACATATTGAAAAATATCGATGTATCTACTATTAGTCGCAAAGTGAAAATTGTGGTCAGATTTGGACAAGTCATGAGCTTTCAAAATACTTTTTATGTTTGATTTGATATTTTTTCATCGACGCATTACTTCAAATACTTCCACACCTCGGGGCAAACACGTTACATGTGTCTACACATAACATAAGTGTCTAAGACAAACCACAACTGGAGTGTCCTATCGTGGAACGTCTATGCCAGTGCTATGCATAAAGGAACGGCTAGAATATTGCATGAAAGTGGTCTTATTTTTATGCCATGTCATCGGTGTCATTCATTGGTAGGAAAGGTAACCCAAAAGTACATTGTTACAAAAACAATAAAACACGATAAGGGAGCCCTGGCACCAGCACATCAGACAGCGGAAATCAACATCCTTGCTGCGTGCGCATCGCAGAAGGACAATTATGGTAATAGTTTTCTGGTGTCTGGATCGCTTTCAGGGCTGTGGATTAGATAAAAATACTACGCAGTGTAAATTTGTACACCCAGTGGTTGTATAATCGACATATGTAAGAAATAATTATATTTCGTCCTTGGTCAATAGCTAAAATAGCAAAATATTTCAACATTAGAACAACCACACTAATTTTCCAATAACGGAAATCTTATATGTGTCATTACAATTTGTGGTAAAGTGGAGAACAATTTCTAAAGTATCTTGAAGCCGCGGAGCTCAGTGAAACGAAGCATAACTAAAGTAGTTAACTATAATTAAAAAGTCAGAATCAATGCATGTTAGGAAAAAACTTGCAGTGTCAGTTCACACATTATCTAATTAGAAATGATAATTTTGATTTACAATTTCGGATACAGATGGCTCAACCATAAAATCAAACATACACTAATGTGTATGTCCGTGTTTATTTTAACAATTGAAAATGTTAAATATGTACAATGTGCTCCCTGGGTTACCTATTAATCTTTACGTTTCAATCTTCTCGAAAATAAACCCACGTATCAAACGCATTTAACAAAATCAAATTGGAAATGTTGAAACCACTGTGAGGTCTTTGTGTTGTCGTTAATTTCGTTCTAATGTATCGGTTATATTCACAAAGAATTCTTGTCGGCATTATATTACGGCGATGAAATCTTGCAATTGATATGCATTAAAACGTGTTGATATCACATGTCGTAGCATTACCGTATGCTGCATACAGGCTGACGGCATTCAATACCAAGGAAAGACACGAATACGTTAATTAAATCAAAACTCGGGTGCAATATGTCCTTAAAGACTACCGGCTATTAATAACGATTACATTAGCTCCTATTAAAGCTTATATCTTTTGCAGAGGCTTCATTTTTCATTAATACATGTTTGTTTTAAGACCATCTAGTCTCTTCATAACTAAATATGTATAATATTGCAGCATCGTTAAGAGCATGCATCATCTATTTCCTCCAGGTTTCAGAGTCATCAGAAGTTACGATAAATGTCATTTTTTTGTGGAATCTTTTCAATATTTCGGGAATGCCTGCCCAGAATCTGTCGCCGTGAACGTTTTTTTTCCGTTTTTTTTGTTTTGTTTTTTTTTTTGTTTTTTTGTTTTGTTTTTTTGTTTTTTTGTTTTTTTTTTTTTGGGGGGGGGGGGGGTATTTGAAGCTGCCCCTCCCCCTTCCGAATTACATGGGACAGTCAGGTCTCTGTGGAACAGAGTGGAATGTGACTTTGGAGTTGCAGACACATTTTCAGAGATATGTGTTTAATAGCCACTGCCTTAAAGAGGCAAACATGTTGGACAGGATTAAGTTTGATAGCGGACACATCTTTTCCGGAACTACAAGGGGTGCCACAAATCCACCGACGCTTCAATATGGCAATAAACGCTAACCAATCAATGCAACGTCCATACATAAGAAAGGATGCAAGCGGAGCAAATTCCGCCGACTACAAGTGCATGTCAGTCTGCAACAAATGTCATATTGGATAATGTACCTTAGAATATAGATCCCACAAGCTACAAGACACCAGTGAGTTGAATAATCAAAGTATAAGGTTAAGTTTTCCCCTCTTGATTGACAATACTATCAAAAGGAAAGGAGGAAATCTTTTTGGTCGGCATAAGCTGTATCTTTACCACACCATTGCTCCACCTTTCGCTGTATGATGGTGGTACCAATGCGAATTTTTTTATTATGAGCACTCAATTTAGATTTGTGATGATGATGATGATGATGATGATGATGGTGATGATGATGATAAGGAGGAGGAGGAGGAGGAGGAGGAGGAGGAGGAGGAGGAGGAGGAGGAGGAGGAGCAGGAGGAGCAGGAGCAGGAGAATAATGATAAGAAGGAGCAGGAGAAGAAGAAGAAGAAGAAGAAGAAGAAGAAGAAGAAGAAGAAGAAGAAGAAGAAGAAGAAGAAGAAGAAGAAGAAGAAGAAGAAGAAGAAGAAGAAGAAGATTAAGTGAAAGCAATGACACATGATTTTACAGTTCTACACTCTAGAGAGACGAACGTATAAATGACACATTTATACTACCTAATATGTTCAGAAATAACAAAAGTACAGTGTGACGTCAACAAAAGACACATATTAATCACGTGTGTACATATACACATAATATATCCAAAAATGGTTGCAGAAATTGATACATTTCATTATAGCACTAGCAGATATTGTTTTTCTTTTCTTTTCTTTTTTTCTTTTTTTACAGATTGTTGTAAATATTGATCGATTAGCTACTGGAATACATGCAATGTAAATACAGTTCGTTTGCGTCTGATATTCAGTGTGTCGGCTAGCAATGCCGTAATAAAAAGCTGCAGTGTATTTTTCCTGTCTCTTGTTTTGAAATTTTCTCTACCCGGCAGCAAGGCCGCTCAAAAGTGCATAAATATTCAGTAGCTTGCCTTTAATTTCTCATTTCCTACGCGTCATTCAACGTTTAGTCCGGGCTCACCGGAGTCTCAACCATTACACTGCTAACTTTGGACGCTGTGTACATGTACCTGTGAAATTTAATGAACAGTTCCAGTGAAACATAAGAAGTCTCTCCTAACCTCTTCCTCAAACAGGATATTAGTAGGCTCAACACTTAAGCCGTGGTAGTGAGTGCTCATAATAGGCCCAAGGAACACAAGCAATATTCTGTGCTCAACAGTTTGTTCACGAAATGTATGCCGCAAGAGTGGGCGATAATTAAGGGAAAGCTTCTCACACTGAACTTGTTCACAGGAAAAGGACCCTCTAAAATTGGAAAAGTATATTTAAATTCTCTGTGGGCAAATATTGCAGGAATTAACTCCAAAATTTGATTAGAGAAGAATAGATGACACTATCAGATTGAATAACACTCGAGAAACGTGGTCCATTAATCACTTTTAAGTAACGAACGTAATTAGCAATTTCGTTAGACTTGCAGAAGTCCGTCCATCAATCTACTGTCTAAAACGTTGATTTCGACCGAGCATCAATTGTGCATGCGCAGAGAGGGGAAGACGCGAGAGACATATTGCTTCACCGGAAGGACTTGGTTCGGACCATTTTGACGTTTATAATCAATCACTTGAGAGCACTGTGGGATGCATGTTAATGGAATATAGTAACTTCAGCATATCGCATGATTCATGGGTATATTTAAGGCATGGTGCCACAGAGACAATGTGAAGGTTTGCAAGCGCAGTTTACACAGTTATTACTGGTAATAAAATACTCGTTTAAATTTGTAATAGATAATTTCAGTTTTGTTTGCATGAAATATATATATATAGTGTAATTGTAGACTTGACACTACGTTAGCCAATTTTCAGTGGGCTTAGAACACACGGCACCATGCTTTGTCATAGAAGAACGCCAATTTAAGGGATGGAACCATAGTTATATTTACTATGCAATTTAATATTAGCAATAAGAATTGTTTCTCAAAGTGAAAAAAAAAATTCTACAAGAAGTATGGTTTCATGCTACATGAAAACTTCTCTCCCAAAACTTGACAGCAAGATCTATTGGAAAAGCAAGATGATGTAGAAGGTAACGCCATTTTTTCTGACCTGGAAAAAAGTTTTCTGACCTATATTTATCTATCTGTGTGACGTCATTGTACAAGGATATGTGAAGTTTGCCTGGCCGTCCGATTTCGTCCAGGATAATATGCTAATGTAGTGCATAAAAATAATAGATTGATACTAAAGCACTGCAGAAGTGCTTGCTCAAATATTATGTAAATCATATGTGGAAAAGCCTGCCAAACTGTTAGACAGTGTGACATTAAGAACTACACTCTTAACCTGCATCCCATTGGCTTAATGGTGGTGTCATTCCTTTACGTGGGCAAACTAATGATTACCGCCTGTAACTATGCAGATGTGATGATGGTGTATACAGCGTGTGCATGGGAAAAGGGGGGAAGCTAACGGTCACGGTTTTCCTGGAATACATCACTTTAAATGTAATACCATACTGGCTTCCAATTCTATTCTCCATGTTGTCAGCTGGGCCTGTTCCAAATGCCAAAAGAAATTATTTTCTCAGATTCACACGATTTGACCCCCTATTTACATAACTGGCATCTATGTTTAACCAAAATTATTTTCTACAATTAAAATTCTGATTAATGTGCACACGTTGACTCTCAATCCCCCCCCCCCCGGCGTGCCCTGAATACATTAATGCCAGGCCACGTAAACAACCTATGTGCAACTGTAATAGAATCAGGACCTTTGATGCCACACATGAGTAAATGTAAATATTTTCTTACCACACTGTTGTCATCAAGTCCTATCTAATTCATTGTGACAAACAGATAGCTTTCCTCTCTTGCCTTCCTCGCACTTTGCTGTCGGGGCGGTACTTTAGTATTTTAAACATGCAAAGCTTCTATTCAAATTTGAACCTCTTTTTCAGTTATAACAATTTTATTCACATAGATGATTTTGTAATGTAGTGAAGAATACTAAATAATTCATTCAAAGGCTAGAGCTTTTTAAAGTTTTGGCTTACAACATGTAATAACATCTTGCATTTTGATGATAATATGAAACAAACTAAAAAAAATGGTCATGTAAAAAGTTTTGAAGTGACTAACTTATTTGCGAAAGTGAAAGTTGAAAGCATTTTTGAACGTAGATAATATTGTATTTTTGCCTATCACCACCTCTTGCGCTTCAAGGAAGATGTTGTCATCATATTTTTTTCATATCATAGAGTTTGACGCATTTAATGGTATAGATGTAATTATTTTGCTCATATTTTCACCTAGCTCCGAATGGTGACGGATGCATCCAGTCTTTGGACCAACTGTCACACAAACAGGTACTGAACTGGGAACAACAATGCCATCAGTAGCTCCAAACCAAGACATGGTCCTGGAAGGGTACATTCTGCCCGACACTGATAGTCCCCCACCTCGCCCCACCCATCGCACCTGACTGATAGACAAGAACAATCCAGATTGTGTTGCCTAATGATAAGATATCAAGCTATGAGAAGGTTCAGGCATTCTAATTCTTCACATGGATAAAGAATGGTCAATAATATTCCATATTGTGATAAGTGTGACAGGTACACACTCGGGTATGCTCGCCAAAATTAATTTATTATCATTTCTATCATCGTTATATACATGAACTTGTTGCACTGTGCATCTTCAAATCAAATACAACTTTCCATACGTAGATTTCAGAAACATTACTCGTGTATGCTTCCGATTATATCATCTTTGAAGGAAAGATACCAAAATAAACACGATTTGAATGAGATCAATTAGCATTTCAACTTGTCCTTCGCAGTCACTTTTAAAATGCTGTCACACTACAAGAGACAAGAATCCACAGAATAATGTATTCAACATGGAAATGTATAGCAGCCAAAATTGCACTGTGCAAATATTCAGTTCAGGTGGGAACTTGGTCTAAATTTATTAATCATGAAATGTAAAATTTGTTGATAATTCATAAGTTGACCATGATATGTTAAAATTGACGCTTGTAGCCTGGGAATTGTAGCAGATACATAGATATGTCAGTTAGTGCGTTGAAATTTTGTGGACATTTTGAGAACGTAAACATGACTCTACTGTAGAATGATATTATACAAAAGTGGCCGGCTCAAAGATGCATTGAGAAGTCATCTTCCCATATTCACTAAAAGTCTAAAATTTTGTTCCCGCCTTTCCTTAAAAAAACACCCAAAATATTTCGATGTTCTCATGATTATTTTCACACTGTTTCCATAAAACAATTTATGTTTCTTTGCTCCCTGATATGAAAGGGAAATGTTGCATTGCTGCATGAAAAATGATAGCCATGTCTCCATGTTCCCCAAAAGTCATGTGAGGTACCCAATATGTACTGTATGTTAGCAAGTTCTCGCCCTAGTTCAGTTTTAAGAAAAACCTGTGCCAAACCTTCTCTTCATTAAAAGCAAGGTTACAGTACTGTGGCACCAAATTTCCGCAATTCATTATCTCTATGTATTACCACATTTGACCATGCCAGTGATAGGTTTCATGAGTCATGATAAAATATAAACAGCTGTATGACTGTTTTCAGATGTATATCACGTGTCCTATGTGTAGCTTAGCTGTAGACCCATGCACGAGGAATGCAAAACGCAAAACGCAAAAAAAAAAAAAAAAAAACAACAACCCCAGAATGACCTAATCCCTAATTACCAGATTGTGAAGTCAATGCAGAAAATGCAATATCTGTTTATCTGCTCTGTTGACGAAAATTAAACTTTTTCTTCCATAATGTTACGCAAAGCAGTTCAATGGACCAGTATTCATTTCGGCAGAGTCCGGCAGTACATCTGTAACTTTTAGTCATGGCGTGTTACTCCCCTTAGAGCGACAATTGAATTAAGAAAGGCCATATATGTGGCTTTTCACGGCAGAAAGCTTCTCCCGCTTACTTTCATATTCATCGTTTCTAATAAAAGTGTCTTTTGAGGGCTGTAATGTCCACGTTGATCATTCATCTTCATGCATAAGGCAAGATACCTTCTGAAGGGTCGTTTGATCCAAAGGAGTTGGATGGAATTGTTATCATGTTTTCTTGTAGATGACTGGTTCAATTTGAACATGAAGCGACACACTAATTCCGGCTTCGGGTGTATTGTTGAACACATTAACGCTAACATAATCAAGGAAGAGTGCAGACTTTCTGCACTCTTCACTCCAACAAAGAGCTCAAGACACATCAAAATCTTTCACTTTGTAAAATGCTTACGATCCTCCGTTTGGTATTGACTGAAAGGAAACTGGGGAAAATAAGACGGCAATTATATTCCTTGTACAACAGCAGAGTATCACGGACCTTTGGTTATGAAATCTTACCAAGTACCCGGTAGTGTGTCACTTTATATTCAGAAAGAAAGGTCCCCAACATGTGCGTATAAAAATACATGAAACAATTCTCCTGGATGATATGGGGTATTATTGTATTTTCAAAGTCTGTAATACCTTCATAATTAATTCTGTAAAGCTATGCTGCAGATAGATAGATCTTGTCTTCCGATTCTTGTAAATTACTAAGAGTGTTCTCTTTGTTCGGGAATGCAAGTCCCATGGGAGTTCCTTTCCCTAGCTGAAATCAGATGTCAGATTTAACTCTACTAATAGTGTGTACATTATTTTTTACATGGAAAATGACACATAAAAACAAATTAAGTAAAGGTAATGCACTGTTACAGTGTAAAAACTGCTCATTTACGAACATCTTTTCTGGCAGCATACCATTTCTGTTTCAAGTATGAATTTTTTACGACATTGCTCCTGATCCTACTTAGCAAATAGTCGAGTACACCAATGAATTGTGGTGGGTATTTCAGCTACTTGACGGTGTAAAGCTATATGTTATTCCATGTCAAAGAGTTTTTTTATTTAAATGTATTCGTAAAATTTAGTATACCCTCCCGTTTTGATTAGACATAATGGCATTTTCATCCAGCTATTCAGGAACCAATGACATAAGATTCAACCGCTCCCCCCCCCCCAAAGAAAAAAAAAAAAAAACAACTTACAAACGAAACAAAATTTGCGCCAATGCCATATTTTGGAAACTGAACTTTAGTTTTGGTTAACCAAACTATATGATAAAATATGGAAACATAGTAAATAACAGGACGCAACATGATGTCTGATTCCGCAACGAATAAATAAAAAAGAAAAAAAATGATAAAAGAATGAATAAAATAAAAACCGCCGGGAATGCTGCAAGGCGGCGGTCTCTTTACATAATATCTTAGAAACACGCGCCAAAACAATATTGCAAACAAAGACGAAAGACAAGTTCAACAGAATACAGTAAACTAAACTATCGGTAGTTCAAATAATCTCAAGTGGCTTCATCGACTGGGAATAACACGTGGCAATGCACTTTCGCTGCACTCATAAAATGTAAGCAGACCGCCCATTCGACAAATGCTTTTTGCTGGGCTGTCTAATATGGTTGTTTTGCTTTCAGAATTGAACGACGTTGTCTGGTTAGATTTCCGGCTTGTTCTCAAGAATCGCCTATAATTTTTAGGTGTGACATCTCGACATATGATCAAACAAGCCGCTTGCATGAGTAACCAGATTCCATGGTAATAGTAGCGATTGGGGTTAATGGATAGCTTTCTTTGAGCTGCAAGACTGATTACAAACCCCGAGACGTGATTCCGGATAGTTGAGAAGACAACGAGACCCTAGCATTAGGCTATAGACGTACTCTTCTGCAAGAGCAGAAATTGTTCATGCCGGTCCGCTCCAGCAGCTGTAGGCCTTAGGGGAAGGGTTTACGGTGTGGCCTGAGAGGAAGGATTACATGCATCAAGTGGTGCTCGATACGCCACGATCAATCTATGTCCATGTTAATGATACACAGCTCACTAAACCCTCACCCAATTCATCAGGCGTTTTCTTTTGGAAGCAAATTGGTTGGCGTGCCTTGCTTTCGAGGTCTTAAACTGAGTATGGAGTGAGGTGTACGCGAGTGATAGCCACGTATATGATGGTCTGCCGGCTATTTATAGGCAGTGCAATATGCACAAGTAGACCTACGACAGATAAGCATAAAGTCTTCATGTTGTGTTCTGACGTTAATGTACATTATGTGTGCCTTAGAGAAAGAATAACACGACCCAAAGTGGGCATTATGATAGAATGTACAAGTTATCTGATCGTCTCAATTCAAAGTATATCACAGTGACACGCACCCATAGCGTTCTGAACATCCCATTGTCATAGAGTATCACTAGTACTAATTTAGACTTATTCTTAGCACGACGTTGGCCTAAACATATATTTAGTTCGGCAGGAAGATTATGTGCAAAGAAAAAGCCCTATGTATTCGTCGTGGTATATTATTGCTTCGTCAAGGCATATGGATAGCATTTGGTTTTCTGATGTAGTCTAGCAACACAGGGATTTACTTCACGAGCGACATGACGTAGGTTGAAACCTAGTCATTTGGCGCCTTTTTCTTGGTTTCCACGATTATGAACAGCTCTTTGTTTAAATAAACTTCTCCCTTATTTTACAACAACACATTTATTGCATCGTGTTATGTCTTATAAGGCTATCGCATAAATAGAATAACCTTGTTTTGTAGTATTGTAAAGGAGATCTGTTGTACAGGTATAGCGAAAGTTTCGCACAATATATTTGAAGAAGAATTTCGGACAGAAAGGCTTGGAAAAAGTCTATCCAGGCGCCATTTTTTCATAACATATCCCATCCCCGGAAGTTAAGATGATAATGAAAAAAAAACGCCATTTCATACTTAATATAGATTAACTTCCATCCTTCATTTATTTGCTATCCACGTGTGCTGAACAAAATTCGATCTATGCGTTTTACCACATGAAATGTATTTTTAAGCTGGCCAAATAAGTTTATACTGTATTTCCATGAGTTCTCCTAGACAGTATTATATAACATTAGCTATCTATAATATATATCTACGTGCAGCCACTAAACACCATGATTGCCTAGATTAGTTGAATAAAGAGGCGCCTGAAAGAAAGCATTCTGTTGGTGAGCCTTTAAAGTGATAAAGTTACTGTGTATGCCGTGCAAAGCGTCCAATGTGCTCTTACATACTTCGACGTAGCGTACTATATACCCAGTTTTGCGTGTTGCAATTCGCAAAGCCCATAACTCAGTTAGGTACCAACATGACCTTGGGTAATCTGAACAAAGCAACTTAATACAGAGGTGTTGTCACAACAATACAGGCTAATTTTGGTCACATAGTTACTTTAAAGACTACACGTGACACTCATGACCAACCCAGTCTGAATCGATATTTCATTTTGTAAGGGACAGAGTAAAGGACAAAGTAAATGAAGTAATCTCAAAATGCTTCTTCCATCGCGGATACGAGTCAATAACAGATGTTATCAGGACATTTTGGTGACATTTTAGACTTCAGGCAATGCGTACATGCTTCTGTAATGGCAATCTCTATGGAGGAAGTGTAATAGGGTGAGCCAATTAGATTTTCCCTTTTTACTCTTCCTTGTGTATAAACGTATACACTGCACTCTAAAATACAGAGGTACACGATATAATAATAAATCTATGAGTGCATATGCAGACTGCATATGCATTTACAAATGCTAGGGTACATAATGGATTACCTTTCGAAGTGTATACTGCAATATGACCTATTGAAGTGCAAATATCAAAGCTAGGCATTGCAGAAATGGCATTGCTATATACCACAACATACGCTGCGTTCAGGATCGCAGAGAAATGCATTGCTGCAACTCACTTTATGACGCATTATATGATAAAAATAGATTCTAAAGTACACGCCTAACTTTAAAGATCATATACTTAAATGGGTTTCTGATTTATTGATTTCAGACCCTTTACATAAAAAAATGGTTTCTCATAGAAGCAGCCTCTTTTGATTTAAAGGTTATAAGCAGTGCTCTGGAAGCAAGGGGGAAATCTGGGCTATTGTTGACTTTGTTTGCAAGCCTCTTGATTGTCATGTCATCATAAGGATCGGTCATGTGATAGTTGTCAGTCTTCTTTTTTCGTGATATAGCGCTGGCGAAAGTACCAGTGGCTAAGGTGCTACCCACTCCCTGGGCTAACAAGCAATCAATTAGTGTGGTTCAGAATACAATCTTATTGCCTTTAAAAGAACGATGCGGCAACGGCCATTCTTTGCATGACTATTGTGTATAATGTGTCTACTTACGTTCTACAAATATATGTTGTCTTAATAACAAACAGACGACTCAACTTCCACTTTCTGAAGAAATAAAATAGTATGACATGACCTCAATAGGCGGGTGGGTCAGATGGTTATCTGTGTAATATTAAAAACCCTCAATGATATCACAAACATGTTTCCGCTCCTTTTTCTGCTACAATACAATAGTTAGGAATGATTCTAACAAATGTTGTAATCGTTTGGACAAAGATTCGATTTTTTAATTGGGCTATATGTAAGTAATTGTGTATATCCTTATGCAGGGCAAAAGGGCGAATAAGTTTATTCCTGATTGAATCAATACAGAAACAGTCGCTGTTGTCGTTCTAATATAATGGCTGAAGTCCATCAGCGACTTTTAGTGGTGGGTAATAGTATATCTATTGACCAGATGTCAATGGCTATATTTGCAATATTTCTTTCTTTATGTGTCCAAGAATCATTTAACCATATATCTGTTTATAATTTATAATTTTTAGACAAATAATCTTTCAGAGGCCTTACAAAACACTTTGAAAGAGCACTTTTAGTACATTTAGAAATATGTAAGCATTTTCATGAACTTTCCACAAACTTTAGTAGTATATAGTGATTATGAGTCAAATTTTAATATACTAACTTTGAAACTGTTGATATAACTAAATATAAATAACAGAGCTTATGTATGAAGATCTCAAAACATGAATATAACACATTATAGCATGATAATACGGTATTTATCCACCATTTTGAAGCGACCATGTTTTTAGACTTCATTGCCTGCATAGTTTGCGTCAATCGGCAGTGAATGGCAAATACTCAGTCAAATTGTGTGTGTGGCTTTTAATCAGAAGAAACCCGTTATGACGAATTACGTCACCCAAAAGCTTTCGGTGTCCTCGTATTTGTAACTTGGTTTTTATTTAGTAAAAAAATAATAAAATGGGCACTGAAGTTGCAACTAAAATGCAAAAATAATTTTGTGCGCTCACCATTATTTTAACTTCATTTGACTCGATATATGTGCCACTCGAAGTGAAACGCCTAAAACGCTTTCGTTACAAAAACTCTTTAAGAGAACAAGAGTCAACATGTGTCTGCATGCTGAGGTGGCTGCGTATAACATAACGAAACGGGACTTGAGACTATATCTGGCGGCATAACCGCTTTGGATATACAGGTACTTATGAGGAAGCCACAACACCTGAAGTCTGGCACACCCGCGGCGAGCGACGAATCAAGCTGATCGTCATCATTAGCCAATCGAGGATAATAACCACACAGCAGCACAGACCCTAGCAGCTAACCAATACCGGTATACCATGTTTTACTCATTGCCTACTACCTGTGCAAATGTGAATAATGGCCTGAGGGTAATCACATACATGGTTCAGACACCAAGACGGTCATCCCAATCAAGTAGCGCCGTGCAGTTTGCAGATGAAATTGGCATGTTACAGCCTCCCAACTCTCGCTTATGTAGGCATTTACGGTCATTCTTTGAACCAACAGCACTACATGATGAAAAAATTTATAGTTCTTGGGAGGTTTCGTGTTTTCATATTTGAAGTGCTTTCGAAAACAGGCAGTAGTAAATCGAAGTATAATGATTTATCATAACTAACTGTACTATTTTAATTGGGGGAAATAACCATGGGATTGCGTGCAACACAAACTTTGCTGTGAACCTAATGGGTTTAGTTTCGCTGCACCGTGACTGATAAACCGATATCCAACTGATTTACATAAATACCGTTATGTGAGAGTCGAGTAGCAAATAACATTAGTGGCTTTATAGATAATATCTCTGATAAAAAAATTTCATTAAGGGCTTTCTGAATAATATTTTTGGTGAATATATCACGCTTAATGTACAATTTGATAAACTGATAAAAAAACAACCCAGAATGACCACAATGGGATGAAAAAATAGCGAGTTTTGCAGTTTCCTTGATCTTGAATCCGTCTTCTCAAAAGAATCCATGTGGTACGTTCTGTTTTCAAAATTTTAATCTTTGTCATTATTGTGGGTTGCTAACAATTTTTCATGGTGAGGCTGACATGCATAATCTAAGGAAAATAAGAAGCGTGACGTGGACATGCATACACGCTGAACCTATTCCCGTATGCATATATGGCAAATCTTCTTTCATCTCTCTCCATCAGTGCCTTACTGGCGATTCTGGTGAATTAAGCTGTATGAGAATTTGCACAGCTGGCTTAAACAAAACGTCCGTAGGCTTTTCGTGTGTCTTGATTACTTTATTGGCGTGATAACTAATTTGGCTTTTTGTCTGATAATCTCCGCACGTGGGGTACCATACCATTTTACCTAGCCAAGGCATCACATCATGCAATGTTATGAATTTCTCATTATTCTCTTCAATGACAGTGGCAACCACTGAATAATTTGTCAAGTATATATTTGTTTTCCTTTGGCTGGTACCTCTTGAGCCCGTCAGACTTTTTATCCATTTACAGGTTGACACTGGGTCTGTGGGCGCTACAATAGAGATATATTATTACAGGTCATGCGGATGAAAGTCTGACTATACTGGCTTTCATTTTCACCGTCAAACCGGTCGTCAGGGACCAGTAATTTCAAAAGTCGTCTATCATGTCTTTTCTACTTAATACCGAGCTTTTGTAAAACGTATTGAATGAAAGTATGAAAGCCAATTTGCTTAACGCTCTTGGTCAACAAGCTAACACGGCACGCTCTGGGTGCTAAATTTCTCTCAAGTGGAGCTGTTTGAGTCATGCTTATAACACGGTCCGGGGAGGGTTGATACGTTAAATGGATAACTGCAGAGTAAAAGAGATGACATGTCAGATGAAATCAATCCATAAATCTTGCAATTTCGTTAATACCATTGACAGTCACTTAGTACAGAATATTTATAATGGCAGGGGAGACTTTTCTCGGGAAACTGAAGTGAATATATATATTTGTGTGTGTGTTAGTGTGTGTGTGTGAGTGTGTGTGTGTAAATTGGCAGTCACATAGCACAGGAGATTTATAATGGAAGGAGAGACCTTTCTCGGGAAACTGAAGTGAACTTTTTGTATTTGTGTGTATATGTGTAATTTGCTTCACACACAATGATATTGTACTATGAAATGAGTAAAATACAGGAGTAAAAGTTGTTCACACGAGATAAATCTTACACATATGATGTATTAATAGGATATTTTTTACAAACAATCTCTTGATTTGAGAGCTCAGACTCAGAGTGTACTTTCCATAACAAATTTAAACCTTTCAATTTATCTACTGTAGCCATGAAACCTTGAAAATTAAGAACTCCGATATTGCTCAAGGTGCCCTGGAACGACAGGAAAAAAGAATTGTGTTCGTATAGTCCAACTGAACTTGGTTCCCTTGAGAACAGAATGGCTAGAAAGGTGTTCTCTCCACGGATGAGTCATATCTCTGAGCACAGATGTGATCAAAATTCGCGTATATGAGCATTAGGAATAAGGCTGTGTCCCAGTCCTTTAACACCATGGCACGAGCTGTGTTTTATTACAGGCATTCGGTTTCATTGCTTCTGGCAAGTTGTATGGACACTATGACATATTGTAGCACACACCAAAGCCAATATATATATATATATATATATATTCTCGCCTCCGCAGGTAACAGTTCATATATGGATAACCAGACAGTTCTTCAACATGCTCTAGAATTATTTTTTCTAAAAATTTGTTTGTGTATTTTTATCGAAGGTCGCGAACTTTAAAAAATTTGCATGAATAAAAAATAGTTTGTTCGTAATAGTAAATTTGCTGATGGTCTTGAAACAATGTTTGAAATATTTCTACACGTTTATTATAACATATGAGCCACCTATATATATATATATGCACCTAGTTGTAGGGTGAACTGTCTTGGATTGTATAGTTTTCCGTTGACCAGTGTTCTGAATTCCGCTTGGTTCCCCACAATAGCGCCTATCACTTGAACTGGTGGGGGCAAAGGTTTCTGGGTAAAATAATTAACCGTCCGCGAGGGGTCATTTTACTGCCAGCGGACCTCCGGTGGACCGCTGGCAGTTGCCAGCTGTCGGGGTGCCTCCAGCGGCGAGTGAGTGGACCGGCGGCGGTCAACCGAGGGTGGCATACTCCCTAAATGCTGCTGGCGGTCCGATAGCGGCTTGCGTTCTGGGTATATACTGGCAAAATGGGTATTGGGTTTCTTCCATGAAATCCATAGTTATATATCAACGGAAGTGTCTTTACTTGGAATATATGCTTGGTGGAATATAAATCACAATTACATGAAGTAAATGCATGTACAAGAAACATTCCCCCGCCCCACTGCAATGTTACAGGTCACAGAAGTAAACAAATAGTGGTAACAAAATATATGGTAGTTAACATCAGCAGCATCCATTTTCAAACAAGAATAAGAGCCAAAGGCGAGTACGTTTTGTTCAAAGACAGATCGCTGAGGTTGTTAACAAACGTGGACCCCAATATATTACAAATGCACCAGCTTGATCATGAATGAAATGAATCGAGTGCATTTTAGTGTATAGAAATGAAAACCTAAATCTTCTTTCATGTCTGTTTTGCTGAAGCTCAGTGCCCGGACTCAGTTGAACTGCTGACATTTGTGACGCTTAAGGGCAGAGTGTAATGAAGTACTATTTATACAAACCTAGAAACCAAAATATAGTTTGGCACTTCGCACTGATCGAGATGAACGTCAAAGTGTTGCACTGGAAATTTAGGGATCATGTAGCAGAATCCACTGGCCAACAGTATTCCATTTTTATACCCCCTTCGAAAAAGATGGGGCATATAGCTTTGCACATGTCGGTCGGTCGGTCGGTCGGTCGGTCGGTCGGTCTGTCGGTCGGTCGGTCGATAGACTGTGGTTTCCGCACAAGAAGTTTTTAAGCTAGGACTTTGATACTATACAGGAGTATTATTGTAGTCAAAAGCTAGGCAAATTTTGAAGATGGGTGACCTTGACCTAAATTCCAAGGTCAAAGTGGTAACTGAGTTAACTTTGGTTTCCGCACAATAACTGAGGAGGTTTTTAAGCTAGGACTTTTATATTGCACAGGATTATAGTCCATATTTGGAGCTAGGCGAAGTTTGAAGATGGATGACCTTGACCTCATTTTAAAGGTCACAGAGCCACTTTACTGAATATGGTTTCATGCTTTCTGCATGATAACTTATACCTTGGAGTTAGGAGTTTTACATTGCACAGCTTTATGGTTCTCTGTAGGGGCTAGGTTGAGTTTGAAGATGGGTGACCTTGACCCAATTTTCAAAGAGGGATTGTAGAATTCCTGTGGTTCTGCAGAACAACTCAAGATGTTTTTAAGTTAGGACTGGGATACTTTACAGATCTGTAGTTCTTGATAAGGGCTAGAAGAAGATTAAAGTTTGGTAACCTTGATTTAATTTCCAAGGTCACATTGGTACCTGAGTTAACTTTGGTTTCCACATGATAACTGAAGAAGTTTTTAAGCTAGGACTTTTCTATTGTACAAAATTATAGTCCATATCTGGGGCTTGTCGAAGATTAAAAGATATGTGACATTGATGTATGATCAAACTTCACTAATTTTGTAAGCTCACGAGTGCCCCATCTACCACTATCAATAGGGTAGCGAGGGCAAGGGTAATGAGGGCGGAGTTTTCTACAAACATATCTTGTCTTTGTTAATGTGTGAGGACGTTCTGTAGACCTATTGAATAGTACGCCCCTGTTGAACTGTATCTTAACGGTTCATGAGTCACAAGCACTCCGTTGGAGTCTCTGTCTCTCTAAAAAGAGTCCGAAGTAATCTTTGAGACACAAGACATTTTACAAGAAAAGAAGTTCCTTGCCGCTTACAACAAAGGCTGTATACCAGGTTAGTCATAAATTTGAATAATTTCAATTATATTTTTTAGCAACCATGTCAGATTTTGATTTCAATTATTTGCCATATTTTCCTAATATTTTGTGTAAAATGGTCTTTTTCTATGGTATTCTTTTTCCCCATCTCATGAAATATAAAGTATTATATCCTTTTTGTCAGAAACGCATTGTAACAAGGTGACCAATTAATAATGGAACCTTGTTTAAACCTTCAATAAGGAACTTCTAGTGAACGTCATTAGGTCAGAACGAAACCTGTCAAAATTGAATGACTTCGGCTTTTTTCCTTTGTCTTTATGTTACCAAAGTTCTGTTAATCGTATATTTTATTTAAAGCACACTTTGTAACTTCATTAAATCTAAGCCACGTTCGGGACCAAATATTTAAACGAGTGGCTTGGTAATTATCTGACTGTTTAGAGAGAAAACAACTCGTGACCTGAGATGTGTTTCTAACTTACATATTGAGTAGTGCCATACTTGCGACACGACCGAGTGATTGTATCCTTTTCTTTTGAATAGGATCACTTTAGTCTGACTCTGATCAATTTGGAATGTTGAATGATTTCTAGAGAGCCGGTAACAAGCGGGGGAGAACACATGGTGTTAAAGTGAAATATGCACAAGATCATGTGGTTCAGACCTTCCACAACAAATAATGAAATTGGAGCTTTATCAGAAGAGGAGATACAGTATCCGAGCCTTGGTATGCTGTCTGGGTGAACCTTGGGGTTCATGGTTTGCTTTTAAACAGCTGTTCTCTGGTCACTGAGTGCACTGTAGTCACTCTGTTGCAGATGATTAAACCCTGAAGGAACTCATCCGATATATCGGGCGCAACTTTCTCCCATTAACATCCAGCCCAGTGATCGCTGTCGTAAATGTCGACTGCTTCAACATAATTTTTCACATTTTCTTTCTTCATCAAGAGTAACACATCATTTATAAACAGTTTTCTTGGTTTCCTCTGAGTTCATTTTCCCGGTGTGCTCAGAGTAGAGCAGTACACTCAGTTCCCAATGAGTTCTGTAGCAAACTGTACTTAGTATAATGTATCCAAAACATTTTGTTGGGGGTATTCTGCACTGCAAAATAACGTGTTAACTATGCGAGTTATTTGGATAGCATTTAGCAATCAAAATGCACATTCTTGGTTTTCTCCTTTTCACTAAACCATTTTTACATTATTATATGAACTATTGAGGACAATATGATACTTTGATTAAATGTCAAAACATGAAACAATCATGAACAGGAAAGTTTAATCAAAGATGTCTAAGCTTTGTTTATGATGTATTTGGCACGCCCATGCCATATCATATTTACCCCGGCAAACCTATGTCCAAACAAGTGATTCGCATCTACAAAATTATGCTTTTTTAATATTCAATCAGATCCTTAATGTCCAAAACTAACAAACAATTGGGAAAACTGCATATTTCCTTCTGAGTGATATTTCCTGTAGTATTACTATACACCAACCAGGCATAAATTTACCGGGAATGTTTCCTTCAGGTCTGCGCAAGAACGAATATCCTTTGGGATAAAACTGTCCAATTCCGTTATTTAAATAAAAGGTAGGTTCCATTATGATGTGTGCGAACACAGACATATATTACTTTTCTGGGAATTCTTTCTTTTTTCTTTGTTTGTTTGTTTGCTTGTTTGTTTGTTTGTTTCTTTCTTTCTTTCTTTCTTTCTTTCTTTCTTTCTTTGTTTCTTTCTTTCTTTCTTTCTGTCGTTCTCTCTCTCTCTCTCTCTCTCTCTCTCTCTCTCTTTTTTTTTCTGTCTGTACCGGCAAATTTGTCCGACATTTTATTTGAAGAGTATTTTCTGTTGAAACTTCAAACTTGGCATTATTATACTTCCATACATGAATTCTTTAGTTTTTGCAAACAGGTTCAACGGTTTTTAAAATGATGCAAATTAGGGCTATTTGAAACTATAAATCTTGAATATCTCCAAAACTCTATTATAGGTACAGCTAACCAATCCAACTTCAATTGATATGTTTGTAACACTGCACAGATTTGTAATTTATATGTGATCTCTAAAAAGTCAAAGGTCAAGGTCATTTTGTCATTGAACTTTTCTTCTAGCAATAACATGGTCCATCTTTATCCATTTTGATCATATAGGCTCAAATTGTAGATATTGGTACACTTCAAATTTTTGTAATTTACATGTGACCTATAAAAGTCAAACGTCAATGTCATTTGAACCTTTGAAATTTTTATCCAGCTATAACTGTCAAGTTTCATCCAATTTTGACTATGTTGGAGCCAAAATGTAGGTAGTGCAACACTGCATAAATTTTGTAATTTACATGTGACCTCTAACGTCTAAGATCAAGGTCATTTGGCCCTTTGCAATTTTCATCCAGTCATACCTTGGTTAATTTTAATCTAATGCGGTTCATGTTCGGCTGAAGAAGGACATTTTAACACTGCGCATTTTTGTCATTTATATAAGACCTCAAAAGGTCAAAGGTCAAGTTCCTTCGGACCTTTCAAATTCTCATCTGGCCATCACTGGGCCAATTTTCATCAAATTCTAATCATGTTGGATACAAATCGTAGGTATTGTAGCGCTGCATATTTTTGTAATTCACATATAACCTATAAAGGTCAAAGGTCATTTGAAGCCCATGTGTATACAACATTACCCATTATGCCTGCTTACGTATTGTTTACTCCAGACGTAACAATATGTGAAAAGTGGTAATGTACACAGATATTAGTATTCAGAACCAACCTGTATCTGTGACAATACTTGATAGGAATAGACTACTTAAAAGACTTGTACCTATAGTTTGATCATCTTCTAAGCACTGACCCATATCTGCCAAACGTCCATGAAAGTTGAAATGAAACAGAAAGAAAGAAAAAATAGCACAGTCACATCTAAAATGGCAATAGGGGCATCAGTCTGCGTGATTTTCCGAATAAGATTGAAGGCTGTTTTTTAAATCTTAACTTGTTTTACTGCTTTTGATGGCAGACCAGACACGTTTTGAGGGTGGTTTCTCTAGACCGCTAGACAGCAAGTGATTGTACAGCGTATTTCGTTGTGGGAACTGTTCTGTTTTACTCTCCTCTAGAAAGAGTTTATCTCAAAATGACCACTTCCTTTGTGTTCAATTGGTGCTAATTCAGAAGTAAGCAAACTACTTTGGCAATAAATTGAGCCCGACTTAGAAGAAGCGAATTCAGTCTGATCAGCATTTTAAAGATCTACCCTATCTTCTTTGCACATTAAGCCGTGAAGGTGCAAATAAGAGAACCGTAAAAGAGGAAGATGAATACACTCTTTTATATTAGATCCATGCTCACAAGATTGTATTTTGACTTAAGAAGAGATATACATTTATAATTAATATAATGTCAATACAAATGAAAGGCGTCACACAAGCATATTATATCCATGCCAAGTCTGGTCAAAGGCGCATCGTGTTTGTTTTAATTTCAACAAATTCTTAGTTTAATCTTCTTAGTTCTTAATTGAATCTAAATCCAAATTCCCAAAGTTGTAAACCGTATCCAAAGATTTAGGGAGAGATAGCTTTTTTTTTTGTTTCAATGTGACATGACTTTTAAAAAAGATTAGATCTGGAAAATGGTCCTGTATAATTGTACTACCCATGTTCATAAGAAACATAACGATAAAGGCACCAGAAACCGCAGCACAGTTAATATTTACAACTAAAGAGTCCGAAATACCTCAACAAACACAAGAATTTCACTTACATAACCCACTACTGTAAACCACGTATTTCAATAATGATGATGATGATGATGATGATGATGATGATGATGATGATGATGATGATGATGATGATGATAATAATAAGCATCCGCGTAAGTTCACAAGACGACACACACACATAACATATACAAATTCCAAATTACTTGACGTTTTGGCGATCGGTTTGCTGATGTTATGCACACGCAACTGCGCCTTGGATGATCTTAATTGAACCATCATTTGTTTCATAGAAATATTTTGCCGGCTGCAGCTTGCCTGTGCAGCCTGTTAGAGGATAATACAGTTTTCCGCCGGTTCCAAAGTATAGGCGGAAAACTTTGTTTTACCGGTTCGGAAATTAGTACGTTTAGGGCAAGCAAATCTTTGTGGCTTCCAGCCGGGGTTTTTATGATAATGAGAGGGGTGAAGTAAGTGTAACCGTATAAATACCCTTGTGAGGTAAGGGGCAAATCATTCCAGGCTTGCGCGTTTACAAGTCGAGGCTCACAATCGGGACTGGTGAACTGATTTTTCACGTCAACTTATTGTTTCTTGATGTGGCTGTGGAGATTTTTGGCTCTGCTGGGCGTTTGGGCCAACGTTTCTATCATGACAGACTCGGATTCAGGATTTGTGGCTTCGAATTCTGCCAAGTTAATGTGGATGACTTGTGTAGTCCAGCTACACAAAATGTTTAGGGAGAGAACTTGCTTTTGCAAAGAATAAGTACCCTTATTGACGTCAAGTTTGACCAATTCAAGGAAGAGGTTGCTTTCAAAACTGACGAGAGTATTGAAGAAATGCAAAGTATACGGTTTTCGGAGCGCAGGGTTTTCAATAGCAAAAGGAATAAGAAGCAGTACAAATTTAACGAAAAGATTCTGGATTGTATGGACTCTGCGACTACAAGCATTGAGCATAAGATATACGAGAATGCCAAAGCTGTGCTTGAAAAAGGTAAATTTTTTCTTCAAGATAGGCAAAAATTGATTTTGATTGCCGATACTGAAAAGTTGGGATGGAAAGTTGCAGAGGAGTACGAGTTTAATGAGCTATGTACGGATGAAGACGACCAACGCAAATTGTGGCGGGCGGTCCAAAGGGCGGAAAAAAGAGCCAGGGAGGACCAAAAGGAGGTTCTGGAGAAACGACGTCGGACTTCGGGGCCAACGCCCCATCCGGGAACTGCTTCTAGGGTGCCCGGACAGGACATTGAGACAGTCATCAGGCGTACTCCTGGTAGGGACCGGTCCAAGGACTTATGCCATTTCTGTGGAATTTCAACTTTTTCCCACAAAAAACTTTGTTACGATATTTGCTGATGTGCACAATTCCAGGAAAATCTGGTAATAATCTCCAATCCCACAAATAGTCACCAAAATGTGTCCCATCCGCACAAATAAAAGGCCAAAAATCACTCGACCGCCACAACGGAATTACAACAACACCATTTGCCTTGCAATCCTTTAGATAATGCACTCATCAAGAACATTGTCGAATCTAGCAAAAGAGTATATGCCAAACCAGTAGTTCATTGCCCTGCTTTACCAGCTGAAGCTCTTGGATTGTTGTGCGCCAAATTTCAGGATTCAAAGGATATTTTGGTGCGCAGGGGTATAGCAATGTGCCTATTAGCATTTGCTGGTTTTTTAAGATACAATGAGTTATCCAATCTCGGCTGCAAAGATATTCAAATTTTTGAACATCATGTCAAATTGCATATACGTAAAAGTAAGATGGACCAATACAGACAAGGTGATGGACTTCTTATCAGTGCTACTGGCAATGTATCTTGCCCTGTTAATAATTTACGCCATTTTTTTGCTACAGCAGAGATAGATACATCGTCTGATCAATTGTTATTCAAACCAGGTTTCAAAACTGGAAATATAAGCAAACTAGTGCAGGCAAACAAACGTTTAAGCTATACTAGAATGAACGAGGTCATCAGAAATCGTTTGAGGGAGTTTTTGCCGAATGTCCACATGTATACTATTCATTCGTTTCGATCTGGGGGCGCACCGGCCGCAGCGAAATCGGGAATTGAAGAGAGAATTTTTCAGAGACATGGGAGGTGGAAATCCCAGGAGTCTAAAAACAGATGTGTTGAGGATAGCCTTAGTAAACGGTTGTCGGTTACGCAAAAGCTGGGTTTGTGAGTTCATTGTAGGTTGAGTATTAACTTATGTAGGGTTGAAACATAATAAACAAATTACGCTCCTAAATTATTTGTACAGCCAATTGTTTTGCCGTAAACTATACTTGTTCATACGATCCAGACTCTGCGCGAGCTCTCTTCTAATTATATATACCATTGTTATCTTTTTGTTGTTTCGAAGGTGATGTTTCATGTTAAGTAGAGGTAAAACGAAAGTTTTCCGCCGGTTCCAAAGTATAGGCGGAAAACTTTGTTTTACCGGTTCGGAAATTAGTACGTTTAGGGCAAACAAATCTTTGTGGCTTCCAGCCGGGGTTTTTATGATAATGAGAGGGGTGAAGTAAGTGTAACCGTATAAATACCCTTGTGAGGTGAGGGGCAAATCATTCCAGGCTTGCGCGTTTACAAGTCGAGGCTCACAAATCGCTTACTTGAGTTTAATGTTAATACTTTTAAGAGAATGGAATGATTTTGAGTATACCTGCTACGCTTTATAGAGTTTTTGGCCCAATGGGTTTTGTCTCTAGTTTTAGTGCGGGGGGTATGTAAGTTGGCAGGACAAAAGCTGTTATCTTTTATTCTGGCACACTGATTTGATAAGTTTGTATATATTGCATTCTGATTTGTATCTCTTTATGCATATCATTGTGTATTTGTCACGGTCCCGTAAGCCAAGAAAGACTCTGCGCGAGCTCTCTTCTAATTATACATACCGTTGTTATCTTTTTGTTGTTAGGAAAGTGATGTTTCATGTTAAGTAGAGGTAAAACTGCAAGTCACCTTTTCCTGTTTTGTCCCCTCCATGACCTACCTAGACTTAAACTGCTGAGGTCTGTTACTAATGCACTTGCTCCTGGTGTTCACTATTTTTTTTTTTATAAAATCGCCTCACTGATAGACTCAATGAAATTATGTTATGTGGTAGTGCTGATCTTTCGGATGAATCCAATAATGACATTTTTGTTGCAGTACAACTGTTCATTACTCAGGCAAGACGTTTTGTCAACTGATACTTATTGCTACGAACTCTCTCCTTGTACCTGATGTACGGGACCCCTTGTTTTGAAGTCTGCTTGGAAACACACTATTTGTGCATTGTCCTGTTTGTTTTGTATATAATTATGTACGTTTGTGTATGTCTGGAGAACCTCTCGACTAGCCACGTATGTGGCTACTGGGTAATCCAGTTATGAAATAAACATATTTACAATACAATACACACATCAATCCATCCAAATGTCCCAAGGCCCCAAAAGGTTAAGCATCGAGAGTCCAAACGATATGACTAATCAGATTAGAAATTGTTTCAGACATGCTGCGGCATGATATTTCGTTAAAGAATGTTCACAAATCAACAACAATGACACAGTAGCTACATATTACAGGCACAATAGTAAAAAAGTACAGTACGGGTAAAAAACGTGCAGATTTTCACAATGATATTTGTCACTTTTTCCCTTCCAATGGAATGGCATGAACAATTAAAAGATATTCAGTATGGGTGTGTCCTTTTGACCAATAGTTATAATAATAAACTTTATTTACTTACGTTGCATCAAGAATACTGTAGTTACAATCATATAAAAGTTTTTTTTTGTTACCAAATAAGTACAAATATAATTTAGGCTTAGCATGAATGGATAAAGTGTCAAAGTCAATGTCGATATCTGAAAATTCAATTATATCAGCCCTTGCCGAAAATATTTGTCTTTAGTCTAAATACGATGAAAACTGAAAAAAAGAGTATAGAGATATTTCAGAGTTATTGCTGAATTCACATGCTTGGCTGTCTGCCAAACGACGAGTATATAGGTATGCATTCAACGCACTGCAATCAACCCTTTATCTGTTTAGTAATATATTGAACCTCCTGAGTCCGTGCTTAAGGAAATCATATCTGGTCGGGAAAAGATATGATTTTAACTTTTGTTTGAAGCTGTTAGCAGAAGGTGAGTGACGAAGATCTATAGGCAGAGAGTTCCAAAGAATAATTGTGCAAGGGGTAAAACTTTTGGAGAACACATTCGGGCAGACATGATTCTGGTGTGTCAGACGAGATTACAATTAAAAGACGCGTTGAACAGGGATGTGTGTTAAGCCCAATGCTGTTTGACATCTTTATAAAATGATTTGCTTTCTAGATTCGATGATACATGTGACCCTGTTTTAGAATATGAAAAATGGTATATTAGTTTTTTCAAATATTGATTAGGCTTTCACCGGAAATCACCAAATGTTACAGTGCTTGTAGAGCTTGGGCAATACGCCATATCTTTACAAATTTTAAAACTTGTGTGTAAAAACTGGCTTAGAATTGTGAAATTACCACCAAATAACTTACTCTATGACGCATATTTATGTAATATCACACTAGAGGAGAAAAGCACATGGTTTCAAACTGTTAAAGACACCCTTTATTCTATACATTTAGGACACCTTTGGGAAAATTGTGTAAAGAAAAGTGGATATTTTCCGGAAAATATCATTAAAAAAGCGCCTACCTAGGATATTGCGTCAACAATGGAATTTGGCGATGGATAGTAGTTATGGTCAAGATAAAAAGCTAAAAACGTGTGTTATGTTTGAAGACGAATGAAGATTTGAAGGTTATTTACAAATTATAAAAGATTTGCAGATATGGAGAAACATTACAAGGTAAGGGGAAGGGGCTTACAATTTGGCTATTGAAAATAGAATATATAGTCAACCATCAACATTAACGTTGGAAGAAAGAAAATGTAACGTTTGCAATACCCTTGAGAACGGACTTCACTTCTTAGTTAATTGTCAATTATTTCATGATTCCAGGCAAGTTCTATTCCAAAACTTACACGATATTTTCTTTGATTTTAACAACTTTTCAGATCTGGAGCAATTTATATTCATCAAGAAAATACAGAACTTTGAAATTATGATTAAATCTAGGTATATTTATAAAATCTTGTATACATTACCCTTTATATACATACATGCATAATATATATATATATATATATATATATATATATATATATATATATATATATATATATATATATATATATATATATATATATATATGCATGCGTATCACTGGTGTTAAAATTTGGCGTCAGCATAATTGGGTTGGTTTGGCAATCGCCATATTACCTACCACGTTGTATTTGTGTGTGTGGGGGGGTCTTTCTTTCTTTCTCTTTTTCTTTTTTTTGTTTTGCTTTTTGTTTTTGTTTTGTTTTTGTTTGTTGTTTGTATCGTATCTCGGCAGAATGCCGTATTATTTGTTGATGTACGGTACAGTCAACAAGGTTCATTTCATTCGTTCGCGCCAAGGTGATCGAACGGTCAGTCACATTACGCATGTGTAATTGTGTCTCTCGCTATTTTGGATCGGAAACGAATGGAACATGTGCTGTGGACATAGTCCATTGGCTAAATTAAAATAAGTTAACAATCTAATATAACTGCGCCTAACCTGCAGACTACACAAACCGAGACATTTAAGAACCTTCTGCTGACTGCTTGATTCCATTGCATCTGTAACATACATGGCTGCCTCATATTGAATCGATTCCAGCTGAGAGGAGCAGACGAAATGTAAATACTTTTCAAGGCTGTCCAAGGTAAAATACATTTACATTTGCTCAATCTACCAAGTTTAGATGTTGCTTTGTTGCACACTGATTTAATATGGCTGTCCCAGCTCATGTTACTCCAAAGAAAAAACAAAAACAAAACAAAACAAAACAAAAAAAAACAAAAAAAAAAACAAAAAACAAAAAACAAAACAAAAAACAAAAACAAAACAAAACAAAACAAAAAAAAAAAACCAAAAAAAAACAAACCCCCAAAAAAACAACAAAACAAAAGAAAACAAAAAAACAAACACCCCCCCAAAAAAAAACACTTGGATGCTTATGGTCTGTGGCTCTTTTGACTTTCTCGTTTATTAATTTGAATACCGGGTGATCCGGTTTCTAAGTTTTAATCGAATCACCATCTCTTCAGTTTTTGTAGGGTTGAAGTCGACAAATCCATTTTTTTTACCCCAGTCTTCTGCAACTGATATATTTTCATTCAAAATGATCGATGTCTGTTCATGGGTTTCACCAATTTTTAAAAGAGAGGCGTATCGACAGACAGAAAATCTTACAAGTTATATCCTCAACCAAATCAATAAATATAAAAAAATGAAAGAGGTCCCGATCACTACCTGGGGGGCACACCTGACTCTATATCCAACCAGTTTGAATAGACACTATCAATAATAACTCTGTTGTCTGGCATTTAAGTACTATGCATGTAACCATGATAAAGGGGATCTTTCATGCCATATTGTTTCAGTTTAGCCAATAAGCCGCTGTGTCAGACACGGTCGAAGGCTTTCGACACATGTAAAACCATACTACGAATTTATTCACCTCTGTCTATCGCTTCTTTAATTTCATGATCAATATTTATTAGTTGGTCAACTGTACCGTCCAATTTTTTTAAAATCCAGAATTGCAATTTGTCATTTTATTTGCCATCATAGAGTCGTATATTTTCCGAATAACTAGAATTTCGAACAACACTTTAAATGTCCAGCAAAGATGGGAAACAGGTCTACTTTAAAAAAAACTGCGATTCACCTTTTTTGTACAAACTCAAAACGTTGGCCGGTTTCCATAATTTTGGAAAACTACTGTCAGACAATGAGATTTTGTAAGCGGATACGAGATGTATGGAGCGAAGAGACCAAACAATTTGTTCGAAAGACCGTGTGGACCACCAGCTTTACAAACTTGACGTTTATGTAAGGCATTCAAAACGTCATCTTCTGAAATAATAAAACTGTCAAGTACTTGGTTAGATTTATGTTGCAGCAATGGGGTGGGATCTGATACATTCTTTCGCTCCTTTGTTAACAATGATGTTGACCAATTTGATCCGAAGAACTTCCATAATTGACACCCTGGCCCGTGCGAGGCAGTTAATTAATTTCGTTCGACCCGGGTATAAAGCCCCACTATTTTATATAAAAGCCACGCTGTCTATATTCTGTATTTGTGCTTGAGCTGTGGGAGTGTGTCAGTGCAAAAATACTTGCAAGAATTACTGCATGACGTTTTTTTTTCATTTATCGTATATTAGATCCTCACAGGCAAGGGCTAATCTGCGATTTTTCTCTGCGGTGCATTCTGAATGAATGCTTATGCACCGCACTGCCTTCAGTGTTACCAATACGTGGGTTAAATTCCCGTAAGTGGAAAATAGAGATTACGTATAAATGATATCACACAGATCATGAAAACACTCTAGAGACTTCCTGGAATAAGAAAATGCCTATACGTATCCGATAGCAGTCACATTAAATATATACAACGTGCACTCCCCATTAAACTAAATGACCGCCTTAACCCGTAAGAGAGATTCACGGCACTAACTGAAGCCCACGTAACCGGCCGAGGGCAGAGTCTGCATTTAATCAAAGTACCCGGATCGAGGCTCGGCTTCGTCCATCATATTGGTGTCACAGCTGATACAGCCGACCTAATTCCAGAGATCAACACTAGCTTAAGCTGATATAATAAATGGAAAGTATCGTCTGCAGTACCGACTACAGTTTAAGCAAAATAAGGCAGCATATCTTAAACAGAGGGCTCTTATCAGAAGTGCACGTTTCAGAAAAAGTGATTTAGATAAAAAGAAAATCAAGATAATATATCGGGGTGGCCTGTCCTATTGCTTGATGATTTGACTGCCCTGGTTACCCCCCATTCTGCCATGAGATAACAAGCTTATCGCGGAACTAAGAATGTGAGGATTTATGATACGGATATTGATCTTTCTCTACGCATAACACCTCTTATGGTACCAGGTGCCACATAACGTCTGGGCCCCGGGTTCAATCTTTTATGAAAGGTGATGATGTCATAAAACCTAAGCGATCCTTCATGTAGCAAAGGAACTCTAGTGTTTTGACAATGCTTTATGGAGCTACTTCTGTGCTTAGTAAATAAAAGCGCCATCCACTGAATGCTATTGGTACTGAGCTGTGCTCTTTTGTACAATGTGTATCGGTGTACCTCATAATTTTACTGGGCTATTGTGCTAAAACAGTAGTGAGTTCTGATAATCCTTAGCTGGATCTGTTGATTTTTTGAAGTTTATTGTTGCAGTGTTACAAAATGGATGTACTTCAAAAGTAAGGATAAAATCCAAATAATCCTGAGGCTTGACTCCAAGTGTGTTCTTCAATATATTGAGGAATGTACATATGCTGCTTTTAACACTACTCCCCTCCCCCGAAATAAAACCAAATGAATAAAAAGGGCACATTCTTGGTGCGATATAGCCAGTGCAATGCGAAAATCTGTACGGACAGATCTCATTCCCATGATACTCTTGATAAGATACTTCGGGCCAATGATGATATGCCCTTTAATTCAATGCTATCTATGACGTGCCATATCTGCGGGCAAGGATCCATGGTGTTTATCCAGCAAAACGGTATCATAGGTTTAAGAGTCCAATTCCCCCGATCGCTGCGTGCTTCAATTGCTAAATCTTTAACTTGTCATTAATACGGACCGACAATCATTCAAACATGTGTCCTGATAATTATTGCTGGGCCACGTGCAATATAATAACGACAGATAGATGTGCATAAACTACACGTCTGTATCTTAGGATAAGAGCAACTGTGGTCAAAAGAGATGTCATTGGCGAAAAGGCGGAAATTGCTTACGGATGGCCATACCTAAGCAGAGGACATGCACCCGATATGGAGGTGCCTAACTATGCGCGGGCCGTGTGCAACGCGCGTGCTTTTATAGCTTAAAACGTAACTTTTTACAAGTTAACAACCTGGGCCACGGAACAAACATGGCGTAATCATCATGTTCTGTAGGCTGCTGTGAAGGGTGCCAGAATATAAGGCTGGCTCGCTAAAATAAGCTAAACGGATGTTAATCCACCTCTCCTGGCAGATCAAATATTTTCGCACCTTCTGTTTGGTGTGACTTTAAAGTGTAAATGGATCGACCTGGTATGGATTTTGCACCAGAGAAATATCGATTATTTTGCCACATGTCTTGAATCCAAGTTACGGAAAAAAGATTAAGTTGCAAAAATTATGTATGTTGTATCACTTGATCTGGCCAGGTGAACAGGCACTGTCACCCTGAAGGCCAACAATGCATTTGGGGACGGGTCTGCTGTCAAGTGGTGTTATATATTCGTTGGTTTAATGGACTCGACATAATCTTATTCTGGTGGACATCATCGTATATCTGGCTACTAAAAGTCTAGATTATCGACCTAATAAAATACAGGTAATTTTTTTAAACGTGCAACGCCTACTAAATGTAATGCTTTCGAAAACCTATTTAGTGACTTCATTTAAACGGTGAGAAAGCGACTTCTGTTACAGCAAAGTCGTATATATCCCTATAATATACGTCATACTCATATTGATGAATCTTTATATCCTGATAATCACAAAAAATGTTGGGAACAATTAATCTCTACAAGATAAACTTATGATGGTAATTATTGAGCAAACATGACAAAATGTACGATGTATTATTAAATGTTGTTTTTATATGTCTGTTATTAGACAAGTATAATCACATTTTGCGGTGTCTTTATTTGTGCAGAATGAATGATACTAAACTAAAAAATGTGGTAGGATTTATTTTTAATTTCCTCAGTTTTCTTGTCACACTGAAATACCTTGGCAAGCTTATGCATGTTTGGATGTTGTCCCTCCATTTTTTTTTTAATTTCGTAGCCCTTTGTTCTTTGTTTACAACAATAAATAATCTGTGATAAAGTTTTTTTTTTACCCAAAAGAGATTAATGATTAACATTTTCCTTCGACTGTAATTCGTCAACTGGTACCACAGATCTATTCATATGGAAGTCGCATTTGATTGTACTTTCCAGCATTATCTATTAAACTTTACAGGTCAACGCAATCAACTGACAGTCATTTTAGGTTTCGACACTCTCTATTATTTTTTTCAATTTGCCATGATATTGAACCTTCCAAATTTTAATATATGGTACATAATATATTTCAACCAACATTTGATAAAACATGAAAATAAATCCAATTTGGGTTAAACGTTACGTCAACGCAATCCATTGACAGCCATTTTAGGTTTCGCCACCTTCTATTAATTTTTCACTTTGTATTGACATTGAGCCTACCAAATTTAAATATATGGTACATAACATATATTTCTACCAACATTTGATAAAATACGAAAAAATCGATTTGGAGTTAAACGTTATATTGAGAGCTGTATGGGGAAATCAAAGCCCATTATCCAAAAACGTATTGATACTGACATAAATAATTGCCGTACAAAGTTTGTTCAATATGACATTTGCACAAACTAGACTACTGCACATTATGAAACGGCACTTTTAGGTACCAGTATTGTTGAACATATGCAGAAAATTACTTCCACAGAATTCAAATATATACAAAGGGGGCGGGGGTGGGAGGGGGAGCAGTACCGTGGTACAGGAAATCATTTTGCCAAATTACAGCGAACGGAAACAGTACAGAATATAAGAAGCCTGGTTTCCATTACAGAAGTACAGAAAAAAAATCGTTTACCCTTTCAACAAATAGTCAGATTTGACCCTGAGGTTCATGACAATGGAACATCACAATTTCAGACACGAATTGTATTATTACTACTGTAAAATCATTAAAATGTTGACAGGGATAAATATACCCGAATTTCCCCGAATAGACCCTTTTCGGGAATATTAAACTCTCGAAAATTTTGGCTGAATATATCTAATAAAGTCATTATAAAAAAAAACACACAAAAAAAAAACAAAAACAAAAAAACCACCATATTTTAGATAAGACTTTAATTTAAAAAAAAGGAAAAAAAGAAAATACGACACACACACAAATGCGGAGGTCTCATAAGATTAGCCTTGTAATTGTGGTGTCGATTAGGTACAATAAGACTCGCGAAAATCTCTTTTGAGTCTAATTCGGGAAATTTGTTGCTCGGGCATTCAAATAATTATGCAGTATATATACATACCTGCTACCTTACTTGCAATTACACTTTCATGTATAATTTGACTCCTGATCTTGACGTTGAGAATTGTCGAAAAGCTCTCATTGCCCTCATTTCATTTACACTGAATGTTGGTTGTGTGGTTTATAAGCAAATTTCAGAAATCAGTTCATATTTTAAAAATTATACATCTGCAGCGGTGCAGTTTCTCGAGTCCGGGTGCCATGTTCTGCACGGACTGATACTAAAGAATCGGATCTCCGGCAGATATTTTTGTGCACGGGTGAAACCAACCAACCACAACCAAACAGCCAACCAACTAACTAACCAAACAAGTAAGGAAGCAAGCAAACATACAAACGAACATGCATGCACATAATCTGGCACACGCATTTGCAGAACTGTTTATTTATAACGTTACTAATATTTCAAAATCATGCATTCATTATTCTGTTTATTCTTGCTTCTGTTATAAAATCACACAACAGCTGTTTCAAAGTTCAATTTAAAATTCTAAGTACTATTGAAACGGCTAAATCCTGCATAATCTGATATAGAGACAATAAACACATGGCCAATAAAGCACCGGCTGCAGTTAATCATATTCAGGTGAGTACAATTTGGCGGTGAAAGCTGTACGTGGTTATCTCAATTTCATCTGAAATATAAGTATTACTTGTACAGTGCAATCCCCCTATTCAGACCATCTGAAGGACTAAAAATAAGGTCTGAATATGGGATATAATTTGACAATGGATAAACAAACAAAAAAAAATAAAAACCAAAAACCAAAAACCAAAAAAAAAAAAAAAAAAAAAAAACCCCAAAACAAAACAAACAAACAGCCCCCCCCCCCGATTGTTAATTGGTGGTCTTCACATTGATAGGTCTCTTAAGTTAGGTGGTCCCAATCGGATCTTCTACTGTAGTTGGCAGATATGCATCTTAAAGGTACGCTGCTGACGGGTCAGGCAAATCTATGCACGCGTCTAAACGGGTGACTCTGACAGCTGTCCATTCATCCATATGACATGGTATCATCTTCCTTTGAATTCCAGGTTCGGTCTGATGTGTTTTCTGCCATGTGGTTCTGACTAGTCCCTTTTCAGGCAGACAACGTGTACTAATGAAGTCAGAGGAGCTTGCGTGTCACTTTCCATCAGCAAATTTCCAATTTAATCAGCAGAAACATTAGATTTTGAACACTTACGACATATTCAGTCCTAGGCGGAAGGTCAGATGTGTACTGTGGTGCGCAAACCCCGATTCATTAAAAAAAAACATAAATCAGCGTTATATTTCCTGGCCATAGTAAGAAATTGAATGGACAGCTTTTCTTACTGCATTCTCGGCTGCCAGGAAAGCGGTTGAGCGACAGCACAGTGTCACTATTCAAGCTCTTCTATCTCTATGACATCCGTTAACTAATTTTGTCAAAGTACCAAAGTACAACTTCAAAAACAAAAACAAAACAAAACAAAAAAGACAAAAAACAACAAACAAAAACAAACAAAAAAACAAACAAACCCCTCCCCAACCCCCCCCCCCAAAACAAACAAATGAAGAAAAAAATGAAAAAAGATTACCAATTATTATCGAACGGTGTCAGCAAAAAGTGTGAAATAATTCACTGATTTAGGACAAATTAGCGGACCCTAAGCTGCAGTTAAAAGTCTTTAGATCCACGTATCTGATATATGGTCAATTTGTCTGGAAAAACCGTACGGTTTCCAATACAAAAGCAACACCCCCCCCCCCCCGGCACCAACAATATCAGAACCAGCTGGGCTTAGATTCAATACATGTCATTGACTAAGGACTCAAATATTCCGTCTGAAATTTGCAGGAAAACTCGCATGAATCAGCCATGAAAGGTAGTTATTGAATGGTGGGAAACAAAAGGTATATCCATACTGTAACAGAGCTGGAAATTTGAAACGTTGATGGAATTAATATAAAAACCGTTTTTCCCAGAAGAGAGCCTCTTATTCGACGCTAATACAGTGTACTAGATGGAATTTCATTATTTTGAACCGCGCAGCAGTCAGACACCTGAATCGACATTTACCTGATTATTTCGCCATTTAAAGGCCACTTAATTCAGTAACATCGTGATAGTATATTACGTTGCCTGTGTCATTCTTATGTTGATTTATGACGAAGTTGTATAACCTGCGAATAATAAATATCCCTCGTTTTGACTCATCCTTACCTGTTGTCAGGGTAGTGTGGACGACGACCATCATTCAGTATTTAGGTCACGTGAAAACAAATATTTTCCTTTATCTGCTCATAAATCACAATGTCCGAGCAGTATTAATACATCTATTCTATCAACATGCAGTCTTGCATATTAAACGTGCATGGTATTTCAAATGGTATTTCGGTGTACTAAATGACACACCCCAGATTATTAGCGATAGTTAATGATGTTAAAAATACCTGAAATTGGGGAGAGGCAGAAGCATTAACTGTACTGTTCAATTTGTAAATTTTATAGGATTGGTCAAATGAAACCCTGCTGTATCTTGTATCAATCCAATCTTCATATTGCGTAATAATTTTAAGCATATTGAAATGCCCAACTTCAACTGGAAATGATGGCGACTTTGGGATGTTCTCTAAGTGTTCAGATACACATGCAAATCCTTGCCTAGCTGTGGATGTATGGACAGATTTGATACTGAAAGATATTATAAGGCTTGTATAGCAACATGAATGAGAACTATGAACCATTAGAATCCGTTATCAAATTTGCCACCATTTACATTGAGCCTGATTAGACAAACACCGATTTCTTGCAGAGAATTCAGAACGGGAACTTGAGAAAACCAACAAGACGCCAATGCCAGGATAAACATGCGCAAATCATACCAATTTCAATTACAGCTAAATATTGGGGAATTCTAATGGTTGTGTACTTAGAGAAGAGCTGTAAACATGGAATTCATCAAATATCCATTAGCATGTGGTTATAATATCCACAATCAAAGAGTATGGCATGATATATATATATATATATATAATCATATACATATAATATTATAAACCTTTTTCACTCGAGGAATAATACTTGGAATCCCACCAAGAAGTGAATCTGCGGGATATTTTTACCAGCTATCAAATTGTTCAATATACCAACAATTTTACTCTTAGGAATTAAGTACATGCACATCAAATATCCCCAGGAAAAAGTTTCTATTCAAACGACTAGTAACCACAATTGGCAGCACACTTGAAATGAGTAAAAGCTACAGAATAATTGTACAACCGTTGACGAAATACCGGATGGACCTACATCGTGAATGATTTTTACACGGCAATTGTGAACTTGATATTCAATAACATAACGTCTATTCGCGTCAACGAAGCTGAATGCTGCATGCAAATTTCGCAATGGTAGAAACTCTGAAAAGTTGACCTGAAAACAGAAAACGTGTCGCAAATGCATTTAGCATCATTTGAATATGGCAAAGTTCAGCACATATGCAAAGATCAACAAAGACAGGGAATGACAATTTGATTTAAAATGAATCCACGCCAACTTTTTTATCTTTTTATTTTTGAAATAAAAAAAAACAATAACTAAAACAGTATCAATATTGGTTCAGATCGGCATGAAATATCACATTTTGTTGGTTAAATGTCGACAATGTGAAGACAGGGAATCACAATTTGATTTAAAATATTCCCATGCCAAATTTTTAACTTTATATTTTTGAAAACAAACAGTGCCAATATTGGTTCAGATCGGCATGAAATATCACATTGTCGACAATATACATTATCAGTCGAGTGTAGTACATACGTTTTAGAATGGGATTTTATTTGACTTTTGCAAATTAAAAAATATAACATGATATTCATATTGTGAGTTTATTTTTTAGCTGGAGAAAGCATTTTTTTCAATGTATATTTCCGACTGTGGAACTTTTGGCTATATTGTGGCTGATATTGTCATAACTTATGCATAGTGAAACGTGCGAATGAACTGACATGTACTCAGGATTGTAAAGTGGGAACTTTGACCGCGTTAACAAGGGAATCTGTGAGAAAGACAACCTTCCCTCTACTTACATCTCAATTGTGCTGGGGGATACGCTTGAAAACCGCACGCAGTTGAACATATACACGGGCCTACAACTAGTTTGAGGCTGTTTTATAATTAAAATATTAATCTGCAGTTCATATAATTCAATTGTTTGTACATACTAGAACTCATTCCAATCATTCCAGAGAACATGCTTACTGTTTGCTACCTTTCAAACATGTGTGTGCCTGTCCTGGCTAGATAAATATGCTGTTTCATGTTGTGGACTGTACGGTTTTATCACCAGAAGATTTCGTGGAAGATATCAAGTTAAAATAAGACCAACGGTTTCAATAATTAGAATGGAAATTTGATATGTGATAGCACACTGGTTGATGAATTTGAAAAGTGCTACATACAGTAAACGTCCGTATATTAGATGGATGTGCATTATGCTGTATGCTATGCAGTTTCTATACATTGAGACGGAACAAATGCCAAACTTATCTTACATATTTCATTCAAACTGGAAGGCTGAGGTTATATGGGGAATGTACGATTACCATACATTTTAACTTTTCCAGTGCCAAGGAAAACTGTTGACCCGGACCATTTTCATTATACATGCATGCTGGTTCTTGGATGAAAGGTCTCTTCACAAGGAATATTAATCTAGCATGCTGAACATAATTGAGAGCTTTTCGCTTTAAGTAGTTTGATTTTAGTGGCAGTTGGCATTAAAAGAGTTAAACTTGGTAGGTCCTTAGCCATAATAAAATGACATTGTAAATTGTCCAACTTTTTTTGCCACCAGCGAAATAAACTATCAAAAGAGACCAGTGTTTTAAAAATTGACATTATCATAGGAGGGTTTTCCTACAACTTTAGAGTCACACTCTGTATGCAATTGTAGAATCTTCACCTGAAAAGAAGTAAAAAAAACAAAAACAAAAACAAAAAAAAAGTTCCCCTCATAATATGTATAACAGCTTTTATACCATCTTATATCTAATTAGCAGCCGCATCCCTCTAACCCTTTCTCTTTCAGTCTCTGTTTCAAATACTGTCCGATATCACAGGAAATGTATTGCTTGTGCAATATCAAACATAAATATGCCAATCATTGTCCAAGTGCTTTATCTCTGAGCATATCAGGAGACTCACCAGTGATGACACGGTACTCAAAGTGTAACGTATCCACTTAATATATGCAAAATATCATATATCACCATTCAATCCGACCAGACAAACACCGTAACACTAAGAACACTTTACATCACGCCTAGAATATTAACGAAACAGCCTGGAGGTGGATACGAAAAAACAGAAATCACTTTTAACATTTTTGAAAACCCCAATAACTATATTGTAGTCTTTATCCGTTTATTTATTTGCCCACACAAGAAAACTGTTTGTGATGAACTTCAGAAAACATGTTTCAGATTTATTAACAAGCTGTCTTCTTGGAATAAGCTTGAGTCAACAGCTTTCCTTAGCGCAGATTGAGCACCCAACCCGTGCCAAGGAAATTCGCTGACCTAGAGCATGTTATTCTGATTGGAAATTCGGGTCTTTTGTGCTAATATAAGCCCGGGAAAGTGAAAATAAAACAAGGCATTGGCAGGGATTGATTATCTTCAACCCATAATACTCTCTATCATCCTGCGTTCGTTTCGCCTGTTTTATATTAGCAAGCAAATATTTCAAGCGTTTCCTTCCATTACATTCTACTGTTAAAACTACTGAATTTAGCATGGCAATTTAGTGATATTTGGTTGCCTGGTCTTCGAAGTTTGCGTAGCTCTTCATGCTAAAGACCTGACTAGCAATCAACACTTTAGCCAGTATCAATTGAGATCTTTGATATTGCGTATCGGGATATGAGTATTTTGAGCTCGTCATGTTACAATATGACCTTGGTGTAGTAAATCTGTTTCAGTGTGCGAGTACTCTAACGCGTAAAATGGCAATGGGAACGACAATAGTGAGTCCCATAAATGGCGAGCCACTCATGTAAATGGATATGAGAACCAGCGGCTTTTATGCAGTTTATAGGGCTCGCTGGTCAGCTTTCGCAGCTGTAAGTATCCAACGGAGGCGCCACAGTCGTAATGGCTCATGTATGTGTTTAGACAATAATAATTTTCACCCGAGCAGAAGAAAATGAAGGAACTATATCCAGTCCTTTCTTCTCCATATATTTACAAAAAATTCTACTCCAAGAATGTGATCTCCCGGAAAGACGTTTTCATGTTTCCCCGTGTCAAACCTGTTCCTCAAAATAAGCACTGCAGTAAGCCATGATAGAACCTGAATTGCAATCAGAGAATAAAGAAAGGGCATGAAGAACTAATGGCAAAACTATGATGCCCAATACAGTCATAAAAAGGTGGGGTTTTGTTTGTTTGTTTGTTTTTTTTTTAACATAGACACCAACTCCATTGGTTTTCTTTCCTGGTATTCTATTTAAGATTGCATAGCACGTGCCCTTGGAGGGGTATATTAAGGTCACTCGCAACCACTATATTATTGTATAGGGCAATGAGGTGTGCAACAAATTATGACACTTTTATTCAGCTTGTGACTTTGCACGATGCATATTGTGGAAGATGGCTATTGGACTGCATTATATTATGAAACCTGCATATTTGTTCATTACTGGATCCATAGAGGCAGTTGCAACGTTTTCAAACATATACACTTGATTGTCCAAGCAAAAGATCTTGTAGTAAGGTTACTGACTTGGTGATAAATCATGCATATTCATGCATTTGAAAGTACATTGTAAGAGATATGCTGCACTACACTTCGGTGTTGAAGAATGGAAAATGATGATTCATGACCACACTTACAGAGATACAAATATCGGAATACATATATATATATATATGTATATATATATATATATATATATATATATATATATATATATATATATATATATATATATATATATATATATATATATATATATATATATATATATTATAAGAATGGGGATTTGGTAGAGTGAATATCTGCGTTTCCCATTTCAGCTAAGCGACCGGTGCCAAAGGTTGCAAGTTCGAGTCTCGCTCGTTCCTAATATAAAATATATATTTTCGGCATTTCCTTAATGTCGATGGATTTGAGTCCCCGATTCTGGAAATAAATGCCAACTCAGTACATATTTTGCTAAACCGTGTTGATATAACACTCGCACATAACTACCTCTATTGAATCATTCTTTTATAAGAATGGGGATTTAGTCGAGTGGATATGTTCGTTTTCCATTTTAGCAAGGCGACTGGCGCCAAAGGTTGCAGGTTCGAGTCTTGCAAAATTTCCCATTTCAGTCAGGCGACTGGGGCCAAGATGTACATATATACAATAAAAATATATGTTAATATACTTCTGGCAGAGAGAGAGAGAGAGAGAGAGAGAGAGAGAGAGAGAGAGAGAGAGAGAGAGAGAGAGAGAGAGAGAGAGAGAGAGAGAGAGAGAGAGAGAGAGAGACTCCTCATTGGTTTAAAATGAGTTGCTCAAAAAGTTAGCTTGTGTAGAAAATATAAGTGTCGCAAGAATCGCTTTGTAACATGGGTATCACGACAGCTGAGAGCATGCCTAAGCAGTCGCACAAAATCAAAATCAGCTGGAAATGAGCTAACAGCAACAAGCTGGAAAAGTGTGTCTCGTATTGTGGAAGGGCAACACAGGGATCAATGTGAGTCCACAATGCCACAGATTACTGGTTACTCACAGCTCTCGGAAATCGACTGAGTCGAGATCATAGGCTTGTTGGAGACTGATCCTTCCCAGAGTGAGGTGTTCAGGAGAATGCGGTACCCTAAGTTGGAAGCATTGAGGTGGTAGGACCGTTTTCAAGAAACAGCAGGATGCAAGTGGAAAGCTGGATCTGGAAGACCAAGACTTTCAGATGAGAGGGGCGACCGTTACCTGGTGTTGTGTCGTGCAATCAAAAGGAGACTGGTATCGGCTAAACTGAGGTCATGCCGCCCTGCCACCCACATCCCTGTCGGTCTTGCACACAAAGCTGCAGGATACAGTGGTTTGAGGAACATTCTGATTGGACCAGAGATCAGTGGAGGAATGTGATGTGATCGGACGAGTGAAGATTTGGCCTCGATTTCCATGATTGGGGGGGGGGGGATATAGGACAGAAGCATGCATTTAGAGAGATTTTTACGGATGGATGCATCGTGTAACAAGACCGTTATGATGGAAGCAGCCTGCATGATGTAGCTGGGTGGGTGGTTGAGGGATATCACAGAGACAGGAAGAACAAAACTCATCAGAGTAACTGGGACTCTAACAGACCAGCGCTGTGTGGATGAGATCCTGCCTGACGCCGATATTTTTGCATGTAGCTGTTTCCCAATTAAAATTTCCATCGCGCGTCTAACGTGTCTTCCGCTTTTTTTTTGGTCGTTGCAAATAATGAGTATTTAACTGAGACAAATACAAAGTGATGCAGCATAGTGATAGACGGAATTGTATATCAGCTATATGTTGGGTTCAAATAAGAAACAATTGTTACCTTCTTTATTTCTTGAAATCGACAGAAGAGAAATATATAATTACTACGCTTCATATTGATCGTATGTACCTTTCAGTGCCGTAAATATTGCATCTGGTTAGGATATGCATCGGAATAAACTCTGGAAGCATGCGTTAAACACAAAAGGGCTTAAAGCCGGGGGCATTGAACAAATAAAATGCTTCTTCAAATATTTGAAGAGGACTTCTTGCTACTGAATGAAAATCTACTATGCTAACGTAACTGTTTCCTTTGACATATGTGGATTAACTATATTATTAAGCCGGAGCAACAGTGCTACATCTTCAGTGTCGTCCTGCACCAAAAAGCTATAATTCAATCTCTGTCCCATAGCCGATCCAGTTCCTTTTTTGTCTAAACCTATAAAACACTTAACAAATTATCACTTTCGATTCAACATTTTGAAAATTCAAGGCTTCAAGAGCCAAATGATTTGATAAAAGGGTCAACACCGGAAACCATCAAGCATGCTTCTCAGCCTTCAAGTTCCCGGACATGCTTTTTTATGCGGTGGCGGCTGCTTGCTTTTACCTGTATTTGGTAAACACAACCCAGTTGAACTTAGTGCATGAACATGAAATATAAGCGAGTACTTAAATAAATTTTGTATAGCAAGTTCTTCCTTATAGTGACAAGACGTACAGAATTTATATGAACTAACAGATGCACAAGTTATGTCAAAAAAAATAATATAAAATTACTTTGAGAATAGGATTCCACATATATTCATGTACTTTCTCAGTGAGGTAAATCAAAATTAAAATACTTTATCAGGTGTACTTCATAATATTTTATTGATTTAAGTTATGATAATAATATATTCTATTCCTTTCACGAGGATTGGAAGATAGCTCTCGGCTAAAATGAGTTCCTCTTATCGAATTGATTTAAGTTTATCATATATTAGCATTACTCTGAAAGCGAAATCAGCAAACTTGGAACAAATAAAGGCAGCACATAAAACTTCTGACAAAAAGGTACCATAACAAAATATATCACTTTGAAGGAACGGTTAATTGACTACTTAAAAATTAAAATCGTCAATTTCATGATATATTGTTGACAACAAATCTAGTATTAGAGATGTGAAAATCTAAATCAACGATCACTTCCTCATTATTTTCAGAATTCGTATCCTCCAAACGGATATTAGGAGGATACGTTGGTTAAGTAATTTAACTAAATCGTTTTAACGTTTATGCAAGCAGTCTTACCAATATGTCTATCGTTAAACGATGACTGATTTGCCGATTTTTTTTTATTAATTTCTGCATGAATTCAAGCCAAGAAAGATATTAATCAGCTAGTAGAAGTGAACAATTACTGCCCATAAGGAGACCTTTGATTTGTAAAAATATAAATGGCCCAAATTGAATAAGGGTAGCACGGAGAAGAAAAATTAAGTGCATTTAATACATTATCTGTGCTATATAATTTAACTTTGTTTTATATAGTATTTCTCAGACCAAAAAGCGGTTTTTGTTAATGTGTTTATATCAGTATATTTATGACTATTATGACTTAACATTTTAATGATTGATTTATCAAGTGCTTCTTGTACATTTTGTGTACAAATTAGTATATAAAGTAGAAAAAGTAAAGGAACAATTTTAGAATTTTTATGTAGAATTTTAAAGACAATTCTATTGAAAACAACTAATTCTAATGGGTTTGTATATAATATTTCAGTAGTTACGAAAACGGTCTCTGATGACAGTTAAACATAATGTTACCTCAATTTACAACTCTTTAGTGGTGCAATTAAATGTGCCCCTGCATGTCAGGATTATGTAAATTGTATTGTGCACCACAGGTTCTCCTCTTAGCTAATTGTACTGATTCTTTTATCATTGGCTTTAGTGTATATAATGGTACCGTATCAAACACAAAGCTTGTGTTGTGTAGTTGTACAAAGGTGTGTATACCAACGTGCAGTACACTTTTGTTTATCATGTTGGAAAGCAAACTTTACGCTTTTGAGGCCCTTCTTTCTTACAAGAGCAAAGATACATTTATGTCAGAAGAAAAACACGATGACAGAAATATCCTCCATTGTCAAACACTAAAGTATCATATCCCATTAGTGACATGAGAAAATTAACAGAATTTTACTGTATCACGGGACATAACAGGTGATTTCACTTATACTGATCAATGGAAGTATAGAAGAGAGTTCTTGAGGTAATACCACTTGCCCGACACACTGGCTCCAGTTTTCCTGTCCAAAGTAATAGATACCGCAGCAGATTAAAGAGTACGTCAGCAAACCAACCAATCGCACTTGATAGCTAATTTCTTAAATTAAAGCGAACAGGCAAGGGTTTGATATAACTTTGAATCATATTTTGATTACTTTACACTTTAATATATGATGTATCGATAGGGTCTGATGAGGAAACACAAGTGTACATCTACAACCAAACATAATCGACAAAGTAGATCAGTACAGGTCATAATTACAAACAATGATAAGACGATGTTATACCTTAAGAGCAAGCAATGACAAATTGCTGATCTATCCAATAAACCGTGTTGTGACACGATGTTTTACAATATAGTAACTAGATATTAACGATCTGAGGGATCATTTGGAGGTACAATGACTGCAAGTCAGTTTCGTTTGCTTTGTCATCTGTCAAGATACAAGAAATTCCTGACCCATCTATCGCATATCTGGTCATGTTGGACCTTTACGTTTTACTGCAGAAATCAATTGTTTTACGCCTAGCGTGGGTATTGCTTTGATAGTCATAAAAATGGGCATCCCGTTATCGATGCAAGGATTTCCCGCTGCGAGATGAATTGGTGTAAATGTACAAGGTTGAGTATAATCCAATGAATCACTATGAATATCCCTACTTTTAGGCAACCATCTGTTCATATGGTTGCTTTTTTAACTGTGATATATCTGTGCACACTTATCACATCACTTAAATCGATCCACCACTTCGCTATCTTTATTGAGAGATATCTATTTCTACTGATCACTCCACGTACATCTGTCCCTTTAAAATTTATGCAACCATTTTTCATCGATCAAAGGACCAGATACCTCAAAGAACTCTTAGCTAATTAATGCAGCCACTGGAAAATTTATTTTTTGTCCACCCATATAGACAAACGGATACGTCGATGACGCACATCCACAAACACAGTAACGACACAATTATCCACAATGTATCGCACCCTAGTGTTAGTGTTAATTTCATCCATCTCAACGACTCAATCCAAATGATTAGAGAGGAATAATCCTCATCTAATTCAAAGAGCAATGGGCAAAACTATGGACGTTGTGTATTTTCAAGGAACAAACTAGGACAATTGATATGTTCTGATAACTTTATATGAAAAAATCAAGTAATTGTTTCAGGGCAGGAAAACACGTTAAGGTTTCCGTCATATAGCTGTCAATAGTTCCACCCACCAAAGCGACACACAGAAATCAAATAAAATTGATCATATATGCACAGACAGACTTAAATATTGTATCTTGATTTTTGATAAAATCCTTAAAACGTTTGTTTTACTTATAAAAAATGCTAAAAGGGGAAAACCCTACATAAATCCATTTTACGAACATACACAAAAAACAAAGAGTGACAGAGAGAGAAAGTGCCAGAGAGAGAGAGGGAGAGAGAGAGAGAGAGAGAGAGAGAGAGAGAGAGAGAGAGAGAGAGAGAGAGAGACGGGACAACACTAAATCTATCTCTTAACTAATTAATATAATAACGTTCGATGTAGAAATTGCAAATTTAAGGCTTCATCAGCCAAATATTTTGATCAGAGGGTCATCAGTGGAAAACCATCAAGCAATTTTTGCAGCTTTTAATTCCAAAACACGCTTTTTTGTGATACTGATATTGCTCGTCCCTTCCCCTATATTTCATAAAAAACCAACCCACTTGAATTTAAAGAATGCCTGAACGTGAAACAAACAGACAGACATATAAATGAATAAACAAACAAACAAACAAACAAACAAACAAACAAACAAATAAATAAATAAATAAATAAATAAATAAATAAATAAATAAATAAATAAACAAATAAACAAACAAATAAACGAAAGAATAAGCAAAGAAACAAACAAAAAAGTTTTTGTTTACATTGGCAAGATTTTGCGGACCTGTATCAACTAGTATATGCACGGAAAAATAGCAGAATTAAAAAGAGTGGACATCCCATGCAGATATGACACAACTAGGACTATAAAACAAAAATAACGATGCCAATATATCTCCTCACCTAGATGTGGCTTACGCATCCTACAATTACCACAATCATATATCAACTCAAAAATGACCAGTATAAGAAATAGAGTAGGACATCCATGCAAATATGATACAATTAGCTTATCATACATCAATTTAACCCTAAGAATCTACAATTTTGTTTAAATATAATAATTGGCCATACCAAGGCAGCGGATGAATAAGCAAAGAGGAAACTGTTGTGCTCAGGGTTGGTTAGGGACAAAAATGAGTCGGGCGATCACCGCCATTTGTTCGTGTTTTCTTGTATTCCATAGTCTTGCAGTAAATCAATCCTGAAAGTTTCTAATTTTATTTTTTAGAGTGAAAGTTGACTATACATGGAAGCAGTATACCAAATATGAAATAAAAATTCATGTCTGCATTTCAGGATAGGCCTATCAGAACATGACATGCACGTGCAGGAAAAGGCTTTCAGGCTGGGGACGATATGGGTGAGACCATATCAGCATTAATCTCACATACCTTTTAGATCCGATACTTATTGTTTTTATATCTAAGTAATTTTACTACTTTTACATTTACTCCTTTTTTCAAGACTTCATCCACAGCATATGCAGATGAACCTAATTTAAAAAATTTGACATGATATCTAATTTTTTTTTGATTAAATACACAAACAGTTTCTATAGCTTTATTGTTACCTTCCAAGTAAATCAAATTTAGTGTGTTTTGTTTTATTGCTAATTTTATCCAAACTGGAGTGCTGGGAAACCTAACCTGGCGAACAGGAAATTACTTTTGCAGGTAAAGAAAGTTATATTTTAAATGTCAGTGGTTTGAACTGGACTCTGGCTGAGGAATTAGGAGTTGAAGAGTCATATTGAAAACTTTGAGTTCAAAGGTTCAGCATTCGGTCAGATTTATAATACTCCCGTATCTTGTGGAAGTCCGGTCAACTGGTGTAGGGTGGATTTCACCATTCTCACACATGCATGTTTAATCTGGAATTATAAATTCATAACTATACTAATATTTAAAGTCTAGACTAAACCTTTTTACTGTCGGTAATACGTTACTTATCCCAAATTTACACAATTGCACTGTAATACAGCTTTCTAAAAACTCCATGTTATAGCCTGCACTGTGCCTTTTAAGAGAGGTGCACCCCACACGAAGCGGCCGAAAGGTGTCGAGAAGCAAGTTACAACTGTGAATATAATTTGGATGTAAATTGTCGATGAATAAAACACGATATACTTGCATATTCATTCGCCAGCTTTGTATGGCCAATTACTTATATTGAAAGAGAAGTGCATGTGTCAAGGTTGAATTGATGTACGATAAGCCAAGTTGTATCCCATTTGCATGGATTGCCCTCTCTGTTTCCCATACTGGTAATTTTTAATCCACATGATTAGGACACTGCAAAAATACGTAAGCCGGGAGCGGGTGCAACCACATTTGGGCATCGTTAGTTATGTATCATTTCACAGCCTCGTTTTGAAGAATCACTTGGTTTTTATTATTTCCTGGCCACGACTTACTATATCGTGGCCACGGCTCACTACCTTGTGGCCACAAGCTAGGTGTTGTTTTTTACCCGTGTCCCTTCCCGGGCCTCCGTACAAAAGTGAAAAATCGCAAAATCCCAAAAGCATGACCAAAAAAAAGTCAAAAAACAAAAAACAAAAAACAAACGCACAAAAAACAAACACCCCCCTAAAAAAAGATCCACGTGAAATACATGGCCACCTAGTTTGAAGCAGATCTGGCTGATGGTTTTTAAGAAGTCGAAAACAATATTTACCTTTGCATCCCCATTCACTAACAAAGCAGTCCACCTGAAGGTACGTATTAAGCGATAATTATCCAAAGTGAAAAAATCGTTAAAAATAGAGGATCCACAGTAACACCACCTGATGAAAAAATTATTATTTGACCCTTCGACAAGGTACAATTCCTTCAAGTTTCCGCATAATCTGAGGGGCGGTCTCGGGGAAGTTGTCGAAAATACCAACACATGACACAAAAGTGATAAGAAATAGAGAAAATGCAGCGCCACCTGGTCAGCAAAGTAAAGTCTCGGGGTCTCCAGAACCAGTTGACCAATTTTAGGAGTACGGGTTCCCAGACGTAGTCCTACACTTTTTTGAATAAATTGGCAAACGTGGTTTTAGGAGAAAGAAGATATTTGTACAGATTTTTACAAAATCAACCATAAAAAATAATACTTTGAAAAATCACTTATAATCTCTATTAAACAAAGTGGTGGATGTATACCCAAGGTATATGGCCATAAAGTTTGAAATGGATGTCGGACAGACGGCTTTGGAGAAGATGCTGATAATGTAAATAGCTATTGCAATCCTCGTTGATTATAATCAATCGACATGTATGCATAAACAGATAAATGCCTGAATTGAAAAAAATAGTTAAAAATCAGGGCTCCACAGGTACCACCTAGCCCAAAAACGTTGCATGATCGATCCTACCAAAGAACACTTCACCCAAGTTTCAGCATAAGCTGAAGGATAGGTTTGGAGAACGGAAACAGCAAAAAACACACAAAGATCATAAAAAAATAGAAAAAGAAAATCGCAGCGCCACCTGTGGGATAAATTCAGGTCTAGGAGTTCCCAAAGTGTGCCTATGCAATTTGGAAGCAATTTGCTGAGTGGTTTCGGAAAAAACGACAGATTTTGACAAATAATAATAATAATAAAAAATTAAAAAAATGGAGCACTGGAGCACGACCGTTTGAACACGTTTGCTAAAGACCTACGTCGATGCCTCTTAGTATGTAGCACGCTTTTCAACCATAAAATGCCTGTGTCGGGGAAACACTCAAGTCGAAAATCCAAATCCGACATAATTCATTTGGCTGGGCAATTAATTTGTTAAATTATATAATGCGTATGATAAAAGCGTAACAGTGAATGTCGCGGTCGTTTTGTGGGCAAACACAGATTATGATAAAATAAACGAACCCTACCTGTCTCTAAATAAGAAAATTTACTTGGTAATGTTTTAATTAAGCTGTGTGGCACCTACCGTGATCGATGCAGGTTGACTGACGCAACATCAATTAGGCTTTTGCAAACCAAATACATGTGGATTAACTTGGTGGACAGTGTGTGTAAATGACTACTGGCGAAATTAACTTTAGCTTTATGATCTGCAGGTAAGAGAAGGGTATGCTTCTCCGCTGGTTCATATCACATCAAGCGATAAAGGCTGAGTCACAGTAGTTTTAGAACATGGACTCTATAAATGCAATAAGTATCCCTTGTTCATGATTTTCACGGGTAGATTACGAAATGCTGATGATCTCATATTTTCAAGCAAACATTATTAATAACATTTTTTCCAACTTTAAATAAGAAATAATTCTGATAACAGTGCAGCCTTTACGTAAATAAGAATAGACCTCTGGCTGTAAGTTTTCTGAACACATCTGAATGAGGTCTGTGGTGGTCACATCGCCATTAGGGAGTTCTTGTGTGGTTATCGTGGCACGGTATTTGCTTACTGCTATTCAAGTTACAATCTTTCAGCAGCCGGTCCATACTTGGATTCTACATAATATGGTCAGCAGGGGTCAGATAGTAAGACGGACATGCAGAAATCACGGTTCAGAAATTAGATATTTTTTGCATAAAGTGCTAATATTAGGTATGTAGAAATAGGGATACATTGTGATGGATAACACTATTAGATATGGCACTTAAACAGTTTTCCTGCTTTTCATTTATCATATATACCTAACTGACGTATCGGCAGTTCTTATTGCTGACTGCTACTCAGTCTAATGATTTAGCACGCCTTGGTTACGTCTACGCACACGTGCCGGGGTGAGTAAATAGGCCCCAACAGTCATTTGTCCACGTTTTGCCTATATATTCCGAGTGTTTTGTGCCACTATGTCCTCTTTGATTTATTTTCTCGATATCAATTTATGAGTGTGTTAAACCGCATTCCTTAAACGTGAATTGTTTTCTACATGACGTACATGCTATCACAATTATGTAGGGTCACCCTGGCCCTTGTAAAAAACATGCTGAGCTTCCATGAAAAGTCGTGATATGATATTGAGCCTTTATGTATGAAAATATTACAGCAAAGTGGCACGTGCAAACTTTAAATTTGAGACAATAATGAATAAGGAAAAACAAAACAAAACTAAGCATACATGAAATCAGCAATAAGGACATTTATCTTATGTTAAAATACTTTTTTTTTACTTCTAAGAAGTTTGCTTAAAATTCATGTAGCAGCCAGTAACCATGGCAACCCTTTGTATGTTTACGCTTTTCATCCATTACCGTATATAATTCTGAATCCACGACACGCTTTCCACGTAAAATGAAACATATATTTGGACTCAACAGAGATGGAATTGCAAATCTTAAAGAAAGTGTTTACTTTCATTGATTCTTCTGGTTAGGATCAAAAGCGAATTATTAAAAAATCCTATTTTTCTAAAACAAACTTGACAATCCAGATTAATGATTGTCCTTCCAATAATTCAATTCTTAAACTTACTGGTTTGAAAATTCATTTTATTAGAAATACCATTATGATAAATCATTATTAATAATGATTTTTCAAAAGTGTTCTCGCAGGTTTTGATTGTAGTAAATTATATCAATATTTATCCATATGCAGTAATTAATCATGTGCCTGCGCAAGGCAAAAGTGCTTGCCGAAGGGTAAATATGCATACATTTTGAAACATGGTTTCAAACAATCCATTATGATAAATAATTGGCTTGATAGTTTGGCGATGTGTATTATTGTTCTCAATATAGCCATAACACAAAGCCAATTACACCCCGCACTTTACCGTCCCTATGACATCTTTGCAAATTATAATTCAAATCCAAATTGCCCCCACGTGGCAATGCAACAATGATGACAGAAAACGTCTAAAAAGTAGTTTTCATATTTAGTACACTTTACCGTCCCTATGACATCTTTGCAAATGCGGAAATCAACATACCCCAATATAGTTTCTAAAAAAAATTAATAAAAAAAATAAAGATTGATAAAAGTGATGTTATGGTAATTCAAATCCAAATTGCCCCCACGTGGCAATGCAACAATGATGACAGAAAACGTCTAAAAAGTAGTTTTCATATTTAGTACACCTCACAATTATCAGCTCTGAATTTTACTGATAAGATTTCTTGACTAAAATTAAAGCAGGTTTATATATTTTTAAGGTAAAAATCTAATATTACGTTTCCGCTTGTGAGGGCACCATATCATAATTTTTCCATAACAGGACTGACATTTAGGCTCGGTGGAAAATCCATACTTCATAACAAAATATGTTTATTAGATGAATTGTAAATGTAGCGATTTTAATTGGATAATAGGCCTCGTGTAACAAACTGACAAAACTCATGTCCACCGGACTTTCCAGTGTGCATGACCTTGGAACTGCGCATGCGCGAACGATGTACGCATCCTGAATGGTCCAGTTACTGCTTCCCTGAACTGTGCTTTCCTCAAGTATGGAAGATGGTAAATACTACATCTAGGTCTCTTGGTTGCATATATATAAGGATATTTATCTAATGATACTATGATAAACTTTTAGTGGATAGACATGATGCGATATTGTAACCAAGACACCCCCCCCCCCCCCCAAGGTGGACCACGGCGATAATTGTATAACATTAAAGCCTGTACACGAGATACCAAAGCCTGGAAGCAGGAGAAAAACAACATAAACATAAACACTAGAATATGTGGGCCATCATTTTAATTTCTATGTGCATAACAATAAATTACACTGCTCTTATTGCATCACTTTTATAGTATGTGGACTGTTCATAAATTTTGCTATGAAATGGGCTTTTTCTTGTGTTCAATTTGCTTGCTTACTTTTCCGTGGCAGTTGCGTGCAATATGACATTATTTGCTTACTTGCGTGAAATATGATATTGTTCAGCTTTGCATTTTCCTGTTATCGACTGCTTGACCTCACTAGTTCAGGTTTATGCGATAGAACTCGGCTGTTGACAATGAATTGTTTAAATTTTGGGCCACCAAAATGCAATATCATCGTTTTATACGCCTCCTCGCTATGCTGATTTTTTTCACAACTTGCACACATTGGAGTGTGTATATACACACTGTGAATTTAGACAGTGGTTTCACACATTAGGTTACCACAGAAGATAAATAGTCAAAGCTCAGTCAATACCGTCTCTCGGCGCGCTCTGGGCACACTGCGGCCAAAGCGCGTCTAAAAAAGATGACCTGAGTTTCTTCGGAAACTCTTATTCAAAATGTTCGCTGAATGAGAAACGTCAAAGAAACATGATGACACAAAAGACTTTTGGATTTGCTGGTGGGCTTCAACTGGTTCAGCGGTGGCCAAATGTTCACCCAATTCACGATTTTCTTCATAGAGCCGGCGCGCTTGGCAATACTTGTCAAAGACGTCGTCGACAAAACTGCTGCCACAGAATTCGGGCCTAATCTTGACGGATCTAACAACGTAGGCAAACCTCAGTAAAATACGAATTAAACGAAGCCAACGGCATTTCTGATGTTCAAAGTTGATTATTGTGTAATTGTATCATGGCAAAGCATTGGACGTTTGGTATTTCCATCGATTCTCTCAGGGGTGAACGTGGACTAACATGTTTATACTGTGCAATAGAAACATCATGATCTATCAAGTCTAAGCAACTCAAAGAAGTCAAATGCTTTACCTCCCTGGAGGTGAAGAAGTGGCATTGAATCGATATTACAATTCTTTAATGCCTTTGCGCCAAGTCTGCGTAAAACATTAGCAAATTCTCTAGAGTATACTGCTTATTTTAATGTCCAAGCGCATGAAAATGTTTTTGTCACCATGTCAAGGGCTCTGATCAGACTAACACAGTCTTGTGTACCTTTAAATTAAGTTTCTAAACGTTTGAAACAAAATAAAATGTTGAAGGGAACCGGAAAGTAGGGTGAAGTAAGATTGTGTGATGTAAAGTTTTACCCAAAGCTTTAATATTCAAGAATCTTAAACTTTAACGTTCGTGTTTCATGTTTCTGAGAAACAAATGGAGCTCCTTTCTGCTTGATACTCATATAAATCTGTGAAAGAGACCTGGTTGAAGTGTTACTTGAATGTTTCTTATCATACAGTGGCATAAATGTGTCATTAGCCTCAATATTTTCACGCTGTTATTCTTTTTTTTTCAAATTGCAGGTATATTTCCGAAGTCAATTGATCATATTAACTTAGTCAAACTATCTTAGAAAATCTGATCGGAAAACACAAGTCTGACCTTGCAGCCGACCACTTTACTCGCATTCTGTATTAAGCAATGGGTATGTACATATCGAAGTTCTAGAATGATTTTCCGGTTGTCACGTTGACAAACAATAGCATATGATATTGCAGTCCAAACTGACTGGACCACGTACACAGGTTTGGTGCTTCGTGTTTAACAAAGATGGATTGTTTGCGCGGCGCTGACTATATTACCCCCTTGTAAAAGCCAATAAACCTGCGCGTTATTGTCAACATATGCGAGCTGTCTCCATAAATAGTTCATTATGATATTTCAGTTAGGAACATTGCATGGTGGATCCCAAAAGTCTCATTTCATACCTTGCACGTAGGTCCACATGCGGCGGATCCATCAAGAAAGCATTGATGGATCGCTGAATGACCCCTTTACTTTTTCTCAGCCCGGATGAATCACCAAAAATCAGTAAGCTTATTAGTACGCCATGCATTATCTAACTTGACTGATATCCAATACTGAAACTACTAAAGGAAGCCTTTCCTTAGAAAGCTGGCTCCTTGTGGATTCACAAAGGATTTATAATATTCCCAACCTGTCGCTCGGCCAATATCACTGTACAAGAAAAAGGCAGTGAATAACATTTGCTCGTACGATATCGGTGGGATTTCATTGGGAGAGTATTGTGGATTAGGCGGACGGTATGTAAATGTTTGTATCAGGGCCCAACGCAACAGGTTACCTTAATGGAATTTTCGATTGAACATAGCATGGAAGACAATAGCTGTGTGATAAGGCAACATACTGCAAAAACAACATTTGGGTCCAAGAATAGTCCTGACAAGTGTTGGTTTGATAACTACAAGAAACCGAGTATCATGCACACAGACGCTACAATATATATGTTCGCGCTCCAAAGGGTGCGAGAAATCATGCTCTGACAAAGCAGTGGAAAACTTTACTCCTTTTCACTAAAAAGCTTTCCTAAATGGGGCCAGGAAATTGCAAAATTCAAACAAAAATCATTTCGGGCTTTACTTTACCTTTAATGAAATACCCAAGCAAACTTTATTTTATGGAATTCAAAGCAAACGCGATGCAACTCGCAGAAAATGAAGTTCACTTGACACGGTAAATGTCATGTTTTGTCATCGATCAATGGTCACAGTTGCTTTGCGAAAAGTAATTCCTCGCCGGTATCATCTGTCCATTATAATCAAATGAATTTAGTTCAGTATATAAAAAAATTTTTCATTGTCCATAAAAATCAAATAGTGTAACAACTGTGTCAAAAAATATACACAGCTTTGGAACATGTCATTTGCATACCCTCACACCACCTTACGCCTTTTCAATCCAGCTCAAATTCATAAATTCAACTATGATAACTTTGCAATACAAAGGTGGTCCTAAATGAAAGGGGCCAAAGGTTGTAAATGTTTAGCTCTTTCGGGATGTTTTGGTGAGCATTGCTGGTTTGGGTATTGGGCTTTCGTCATGGTGAAGTAAATGTGTTTTGAATTCTGAGTTGTTACATGTGGGGCAATGCCAATTGCTCCCGTAGGCTTCTTCAATAATCCCTGCACATACACTGGTAGCAACTTTATTTTCACAGTAGAAAAAAAAATCTTAGGTACAAGAGACAACATATCTTGTGTCCTGTATTCATAGAAAAATAGTTCACACATATTTTTGAATGAAAATGATATTGTGATTGATACGAAAATGTTTGTTGCAGAAAATAACATCCCATAATATTTTCTTGCCTTGCTCCCGATCTTGTTTCTTAGTATTAGCACAACACCATAAAATTAAAATTCATGTCTTGGCTACTCTCTTGTACTTCGGTATTATCTATCCGCCAAGAAGGACAACCGTCTATGGGTTTTTTGTTGGAAGTGGCTCGTTTGATGATCGCTCTGGCGCTTCCTATTAAAAGCAATAGTTATCAATCCAGCTTTGCATAAATTCACTACATTAGCTGGGAAATCTTGCGTTAATATCGATTGTCGCAACGAGTAAATCTATCTATCTATCTATCTATCTATCTATCTATCTATCTATCTATCTATCTATCTATCTATCTATCTATCTATCTATCTATCTATCTATCTATCTATCTATCTATCTATCTATCTATCTATCTATCTATCTATCTATCTAGCTATCTATGTATCTTGTGTGGGGCGGGCGGGTATGTGTATACGTATATACATGGTAGCTAATTCTTTTTCTCAAAATATGAGTCAGCTTACACAGCATCCAATAAAAGACTCAAAAGCAACATCATACATGATGTAAATTTTCGATATATGTGATGAATAAAACCAAATCCTTATCATTCAAAAAAGACACAATGATATACAAAGCTAAATATTTATACATAATATCCATCTGTCTGCATACTTACTCACCAATCAATCAATCAATCAATCAATCAATCAATCAATCAATCAATCAATCAATCAATCAATCGGTCGGGCGGTCAGTCGGCCGGCCTGTTTGTCTGTTTGTCTCTCCTCTCTCTCTGTCTTTCGCTTGGGTATAAATGACAGCGTGGCCCATGGATTGCACTCAGTGACAAGTTAGATTACAACAGAATGTCTTCTTTCACAATAGCCTCATGCTGTTAGTTTCTGGGCTCTTTGGCCTGTTTCAACGTCAAAATTGTAACTTTTAATCAGGCGAAGAGATGTCGTTATATTTCGCCCATTATAGACACGAAGCTGACAAATTTGACAATAAAACACTTAGTCTTCGCTCACAATGGCATATTCTGCACCTAGGGATGGACGAAATGCAGGCTGAATTCGAGATAACTGCCCCAGTGTTCATTCTTAATTTACCACATCTTCGCACGCAATTTATACTTCTCCGTTTAGCACAAATCGATCTCATCCCATACGCAGTGCTCAGAGCCTCAGTTTGCAAACCTTTTCAGGCATTATGTCATGGGTATTATATTACCATGATAAAGCACGACTTTTATATACAAACAACATTGAACATGTCTAACTTTGACAACGTACTGAATCCTGTTACAGTTTTACCACGTAACCGTTTTGTTCAGTTTTGAATATGGTTTACACACATTAGGCTTCAAGAAGCAATGGGGGGGGGGGGGGGAAGGGTGCCTTTTGACATACCTTTCTTCGTAATGTTGACAAGGGGATCTGGGTCCCATTCATCATAAAAAGAGCTGCAATATATCGCGCATATACGTCTTCACACAATATAACTGCGGATAAAAATAATTTTACGACGTTCAGAGCTAAAAAGTGAAAAACATAAATAATGGTTCGTTAGAAATAGCCGGAGATGCAAAACATAAAAATTCATGTAAGGGTAAATGTAATAAACAATGAAAAGATGTATAGGGGCATTGATGTACTAGTATATATCTAATATTACTTATTCGGGACCTATATGCACGAATACCCCGCACAAAGATGTTTGGTATGGTAACAACGTTCTAAAATAGTACTGAATTCCCATGTTTTTCTTGTCTGTTGTCTAGAGCCACTCAAGTATATAACCATAGAGACAGAATCAAGGCGCTAGAGACTCCGGATGCCAACACATTGTCGGCAGTCTTGACAATTTCCTATCTTTTAATGTCTATGAAAGTGGACCTGCGTACATAACCAAATCGTAAATTTCATGTTATGAACAGCTGGGAATTTAAAGTTGTGTTCATGATGAATGATATTATCTAAATTGTATTGCTGTGTTAAGAAAAACGTTCCCAAAGTAGAACACACAATGCCTTTATCGATGGGTATTACAATTCTTTCATGGCAAATCCAAAACAATAGTCAGGATGATTTGATCACCAGTTTTAATATCTTTTGCCTCTGGCAGAACTCTTGAGAATGTAAAAATGTTCATACAAAGTCCCAGTCATCAACACCGACACACAGCCAGGCGTGAGTCATTGAAAAGTTCACACAAAAAAACTTTATTGTAGTTTCTTTTCCTGACTCATATTATGAAACTGTACAATTTTCGATTTAACAGATTATCACTGTTTTAGAGATATCTAAGCAACCTATATTATGTTTCAATGCATACAATTTTATAGATGGGCAAGATCTAAAATAGAAAAGAATAAGTCATTAAGTATGGACCCATGAACAAACAGCACAGGTTTTCTGCCAATTTGAGGTTTCCGATTAAAATACAAAAAGTTTTACCTGCAAACATTACCTTGGAAACTATCGATAACTAAAGCAGTGCGGATCAAACAGTTCTGATAAGATCAAGGCAGGTTTCGAATTTCATGACTTTTTTTCAAATTTGTATTAAGAGGCTCAACACTGGGAACGATATCACTTTAACATTTTGCATCCACTTAAAAACGGTATATCCCGAGTCAAAGTTTGAAAACTGAATAAAAATCCTGATATGCACATGTGTCATGAACATAATCAAAATTCGGTGTCCTGAATATACACATATTCGCTTATGTGTCAGCCTTCGGTGTGACGTCGTGAATATGCAATATAAATGTACAATATAAACAAACAATTGTTTCCAAAGTTTGACTTAAAGTTATTATTTCGGCATTATTTAAAATACACACTACAGGATTTTCCAGATACCTTATCTATCGTTTGATCTGGGTCTTTTATTTCACTCTGCAAAGGATCTGATCAGATCTGCTATCTGATGAAAGGTGCCTTTTCGGACATAAATCAAGCATGAAATATCAAGTAATGGTCCACCTTGATGACACTTCTTCATGTAAAGGCATTGGTTTTCAAGACTATATTCCATTATCATACCCTTAGCTACATTAGTTATATCATAATCTCTGAGAATATACAATATACAATACGTGTAATTCTTTTTAACTGCGGTGCTACTTTAGCCGGGTATCAATCAGCAAGAAATCACCCACATGTCCAGTCGATTCCTTCATCAAAGAGAGCAAAATGTGTTGCTCCTGCAAACACTGGCGACTTCATAATAACTAACGGTTTTGGGCACAGTCAAAGTCATAGCCATATTCTATATGCAGACAATGAGCTTGATCTAAGAAGGACTCTGCATCTGTCTGCTATTAGTATTGTTTATAACTATAAATATCAGTAACACCTTCGGTACATCCATCAGAACGCCCGTAACAGGGCACCTCATTGTCCTTGCTGCCAAGCAAAAGGTAAAGATATTTTAGCAGGGAATTAAATATGCATGTCTGGTATTCTATGTGAGACTAATACTAAAATCGGTGTATTTTTAATTTCCCTAGTGTAAATTCATTGGTCACGCGTAACCTATTTGTCTATTTTTGTAGGCTGATGTATCTGGACTAAAATGTTACTACAAGACCGCACACATTGATAAGTCAATATTGGACATTCTGTGTGTGATAAGAAGACTCTGTTTTAGTGCTTTAGTTCAATTTGCGTTTTTGGCCTTGTTTCGAATGTCATTGTAGAAAAAATTACAACTTGGCTATTTGGCTGTTTTTGCTTCAACTAACACCATGATTCGAAGTAATTTTGTGCTGATTACAAAGTAGAAAGCTATGGATTTGTTTGTTTCATATACTGTTTACTGTCCAGATTTTTTTCTGGACAGTGTAGTTGCGGTTTCAGTTCAATTCTTCTTGGTCTTGCTTATCTCAAACAGTGTTTATTCATTTTCAGACATTACGTGGAACATTTGATACATTATGCTTTTACAGATACTTATCTGGTGCCTCGAAGAGGTTTTACAATGATAATGATGATGATATTATCGTTATTGCATGTCTCGGCTGTTATTAAAAGGTATGAACATGTCACAAAAAAGTATCATTTTCATTGTTCAGAATTCCCTTTCGTACTGGTAACAATGCAAAGGATGATAGCAATACCTAAAGATAATGGTAAGTGATTATACACAGAATAATTTTAAATCGGCAACATGTGCTATTCGAACCTGCACAAATCACCCCCAAAGCGCCCGACTGCAACTTGCCGTCTGATTTAAGATTGCACCAAAATTTCATGTTAAAAAAAAAAAAAAAAAAAAAAAAAAAAATGCGGAGAATTGTAGTTACATGACGGCAGGTTGCAGGTCAATAGCTTTGGTTCGTGCACAATGTTCCCGGCAACAGCAAAGACAAACTATGGACTTAGGCTCATTCTGTCCAGGAAAGGGTTAAATTATGACAACGCATCACCCTATAGATGTCACTACACACATAATATGAGGGAACATACAGATCCATTGAAATAAGAGAGAATAAGTTCAGCATTACAGACAAATCACAAATACAGAATTTGGGTCGGTCCAGTTTCACACAAATATACTTGAATACAGAAGGCGAAACCCTGCAGCTTAACGGACAAATCCACGAAAACACTGGCGAAGGTAACAGATTGCCAAGATCTGGATGAATCACAAGGAATCTTAAAGCCCAACCCACTCGTAAATTACCTAGTTCGGTGTCGTTTTGTGTGGGATATTAGATTCAAACAGTTTATGACCCAGCAATACTGCTTTCGTCGAAATAGATATAGATCGGCCACTTGCCAGTTACCATAGTACAAAGTCATTTGGAATAAGCTACGAATATATTCTAACAAAACAGGACAACTTAAAACGTAACAAAAGAGCATAAAGTTTACTTAATCTATTAATATAATCTAGTTGAACAGATTGAGAACTGACTTTAAGTGGCCTGGATTTAATACCATATCATTTCAGGTTTATCGGTAGTGCTTATTTGTTTGGTTTTCTTTTCAATTTATAATTGATATCTCTTGATTAATTTCGTTGACCTAATTATTAACGTCTCAGCCTACTCATTTTGAAATTTAATACCAACGTTGTATTCTCTCGTCTAATTCAAACGGCAATGTGCTTTTTTTTAGTAAGTTATGTGAATGCTTAATCATGACTGCCATAACGCTTATCATAAATAAGTTCAAATGTGCTATTTTTTCCTATCAAATATCCGCTTAGGGACATGCATTTTTAGTAAGAAACAAGACTATATCGGGGGCAGAAGCTTTTGCTATTTTGAATTTTGTTTTCAAAATTGTAATTTCTGAGGTCACGCTATATTGTTGCATTGACGGTCTTAGATAATTCTGTTTCGACGGTTAATATAAAGATCAGTTGAATTTTAATTTAAATTACTAAATTACTTTTACTAATCATTGACGAATATTCCATACTGTCACTTAACTATCATAATGAGTTAGTATATGACTAAGAAATTGCGGTCTAAATATCTTCCCTACATTGTATTTACCAGGCAAATACATAACTCTCTTGTATGTTGTAATTTTCCTCAATAGGGACAACTGCTTCTATCCAATAGCCGCTGTAGGTGACAATGCTTTATATAACATTACACGAGACGAAAAAGCGATAAAGCGTTGAAGTCGTTTTTTGCTCACCACATAACAACTGTATAGAATTTAGAGAATAGCAGATGCAGTTTGATTAGATATATTGGCTTTCTGAACCACAGATAGGTTATCCGTGTTAGCAGTGTTTACAAGATAAACGTGCTAATCTCATGGCACTGCTTAACCTTAGTAGCCGCATGCAGCAAAATGATAATACATCAATAATGTTTCAAGACTACACATCCGGGTCTCTGCAATTTTGATCTCAACCCTTTTCAATTCAATTAGAACAATTTGTTTGATGTCTATATAGAGAGTGAAAATATCAATGGCGTATTCATTGCAAGGAAATATAGGAAACAAAAAGGGAAAGCTTTTGTACTTTTCCATTATGGCTTCCCTCGGTTTTCATTGGTAAACGCGGCATTTCAGGGAAATATGCCGATCACAAGTTGGCGATATCAATCATTCGGCTGAGGTTATTTATCACTCAGATATTGTGCACTGACATCTTGTTTCTTGTTTCCAAAGTTACCAAACGTGAAGCAGTTTACTTATAGATTAGGAGCAAATCAATTAGAATTTTAGTTAACTCCACTGGGGCCCTCTATTCCTGGTGCACAGATTTGATTTTCAGACAAGTATATTTACTGCGTGACAACTTTTGCTTTATGCTTTAGTAGTGTGTTAACTGAGACTACGAAGTTTCTGAATCTTGACCTCAATATATCTGAACCAGTACTTCACGTGTGATATGGTCAGGGTAATTACTGTGTTACGGTACTTAGCCAAAGCCTCAACTTTCAATGACTTAACACTGTAACACGAGCTACTACTTCCCTTGTGGGTCCAAATAGCTAATACGAAACGAATCTGATGATAACATACGCCAATCTGGAGACTAAAACATTCCTTACGATCTAATTGATAGCTTTAGCTCGATTATATTTGACATGTTAGATATGCACGCGCAAAGTGTATTTTGGCTTCCATTGCCGGATTGTGGCGATTCAGCTGACAAAGAACATAGTTCCATAATCAGATTCTCTCGAACTGGCTGTTGCTTAAGATAACGTGAGGCTATGTTTGGAAGTGCATGAATATCAATAGTCTGTTGTCTGCCTCCTTCACCTTTTTCATGCCACACTGTAAATAGAAATGGACGGACGCTACACGTGTCGCGCCCCATCTTAACTGGATGCACATTTTCTCATGAATTGTTCGTTTTGACTGCATTACGATGAGTAAATTAAGAGTGGAGGACCCCGGTTTATTCTGGGGCGACAGGATCCACAATGTCTCCACATTGTATTTGACGGACTTATTTAATGTGAACACATAGTTCAAATTTGACTGTCTCGTGTGGAAATCATTCATTATCATTTGAAAGCACTGTGTGAGGAAGTTCAACCTGTTTTAATAGCTTCCACAACGAGCCTTTGCATGTGTTTTATCTTTGACTGCATAGAATTACCTTGGAAACAAACTAAATGATCCTGTAAAGTCAATATTTACAGCCAGCTTTTCTTTAAGTTTAATGCAAATGGTCCTCAACATGAAAATATCATATGGCGCTGAAGTACCATGTATAAATATGCAATATTTTCCTGCACAAATGCTCTGATGAATAAATCTCTTCTTTCGTTGGCCAAAACTGGAAAGCAGAAACATAAAAAAGCTTTGTTTCCATAAACACATTTCTGAAAAAGAAAAGCTTTATGTAAATAAAATAAAATGGGTTAAGATCTCCCCTCTCGTTCATAGGACCTCTCTCACTGCAGAAAAAAAGCATTAACACACATAGAAAAAGAAAACTTTCAAAAAAGCACCGGTTGTGATCTTTCATGTTTTGTCTCACCCTTCTCGAAGGAAATAACAGCCTACAAAAACAACTCAGGATCAAATTAACCTCTGCAATCCATTTACATCTGAACATTTCAGTAGGCTTCGACGTCATTCACGTATGTATATATACTTACATGTTGCTTTTGCCTTCTGATCCTTGACTGTTGAGCTTGCCGTTTCCTTCCTCTTCCGTTTTATCCACATGATCGCTAAGTTCTGTCTGGTCAGTATGATCACTGTCACTAGGAATTATCTCAATTTCCATGTATCCTCCACCATGGTGACTCTTAAACCTTGGAGTCCTGTTTCTTCTCATTTTATCACAGTAATCCCCCTGATGAATGGATTGGAATGAAGTTAGCCACCACACCAATGTAGTTCGTTTGGCTGTTTTAACCGGTAGCTTGTTGCTCTTTCTGTCGAAGGTTATTGCTTGGTAGAATGTAAATCACCTCGGTGTGCCGAGATCTGGGTGTCGCTCATAGTACTCACATGCGATCTGTATTTGTCCTTAACTTATGGGTGCACATTATTCACCCTTTGAATGAAAATTATTTGCTTTACCTCTAAGGCATATTGCAAGGGTTTGTCTCGGAAAGCGCGTGGCACGAAGTAAAGCCATAATCCCGCGTGTTCATTTTACCGTGGCACAAACACAGAAATTATCCACACACCAGTCCCATCCTGCAATATATCTGGGACGCTGGGTCCGTACACGCCAACTCATTAAGTCCTTCCCTTGTTACACCGCATGGCGGACTTATTCTGAGGGGCGTCCACTTGGCTTCCACGGGACTCAATGAAGTGATTGCAAAAATAATATAAGGATATTTCAACTAATTGTTGATACAAGCAGCAAGCGCGTGCTGCCGTTGCTATTGCGTAAGCACTTGGACAGTAACACTGCTGTTCTATAGATTAGACCCACACCTGAAATAGTTGCATACAAAATGAACATACTTGACCAAGTGCTTTTCATGTGGCGTATACTGTTTGCTGTCGAAGGGGGTGGGGGACCGTACAGCATTAAGCTTGATAAATCAGGAATAGGGTCAGTATCAAAGTTGTTAAGCGAATTATGAGGCACTTTATCTTCCTTATCGTCAATCGAAAGTAAAACAAGACAAACCACTGAGAGAAATTAACTTGTCAACCTGGGCAGTTCACACAAGGATATTTGATCATGGGACAAAATTGAAATCACCCACCTCGGTAACCCTGCATCGGCGGCTAAATTGAGCCCGACCGATAAGAGACGGACAATTACGTTGTCTTCGATGTCATCCACCATGGCAGGTTTTAGTTATTCTCGTCACGTAGTTTTGACAACAAAGCAAACAGGCTTTAAGAAGTGAGGCATACTGCTTCCTTCTTGCTCATCTTGTAAGTGGCATTGCAATGCATATCACGTGACCCGGCGAGGCTCCCTTAGCTTGCCTACGCACGAGGCTTAAACCCAAGGCCACGCGCTTTATCACCAAAAAATCGTCCAGTTTTAACACCAGTGACTTGCTTTCTATCAAGTGTCTAAGTCAATAAAGATCCAGCAAAGGCAATATAAAGATATGGAAACGGAAAGAGCAGAGGGCTCATAAGTTGTTTTTGCACATTTTGTGTACCAGAAAATCAGAGAGAGAGAGAGAGAGAGAGAGAGAGAGAGAGAGAGAGAGAGAAAGAGAGAGGTGCTTGCTACATTAAAGAGGAAATTTATATCCTTGGGTGCCAAGAAAATGGGTTACTGATTAAGATTCTCTCGCCCTTGAAATCGAGACTTTTGTGAACGAGAGTCATTTAGGTGTGGATGGTAGAATTAATGAAATAGATCACGCAGTTGCTTAAAAGGATATCCACTTAAGAAGAACCTGCGTCCGTCAGTAGCGAAATTCTGGAAGATGCAGCAAAGCCAACTGTGCTACAAACCCGGGGCTTACGTCTGCCCATAGCAGGCTTCACTAACCCCCATGTCAAGAGGCGTATTAAACGAGCTATCATAGCTGACACGGAGTCAGACAAATGAATTATACTATTACCTTATCAGGCGGATTTTTGTGTGGGGTTTCTCGGCTCCACATCGGCACAAAGACCTACCGTAAATTCACTTAAGTTCGCTTTATTGTTTTTTATTCAGTTTGCTTATGGCACAAAAACCGTGAATATGAAAACGCAATTTAATAGTACTTTAACATAGGTTTATTAGGAGGCATGTCCAAATAATGAGTCAAAACCGGAATTAATAGCTGAAGTGGAAGAGCGATGAAAAATTACGTGAAATAAGTACATTTACAGTATCTTTTAAATGCAATTCATGCAACACACAGTTGCCAGATGTTGGGCACAAAGTTTATGTCCACGCACTATGGAAGGAAGACTTCAAAATGCAGCACTCTCTAACCTCAAAAACATTTGCTATAAATAAATGCAGATTGTAAGACATACAATTTATCTTTCTTTGAACATTGTTTTTCTTCGGATGTTAAAAAATGATGACTATATGTACAAAAGATTTTACTCTTTTCGACTATATCCTCATATAAAATTGCAACATTATATTCAGGTGCAATGTAATACACTCCGGACCATTTAGTAGTATTTCAATTCTAGATGATAAAATCAATATTATTATAAGATTTCATTCTTCTTTGGTACCGCGAACACGTCGCCCTCAGAGAGAGAGGAACATTACTTCTTTGGTTGATATTGTTCCTAATGAGTTACGGTCCTGATTTGGTAACGGACAGCAAAGTGCTGGCAAATACCGAGCGGTTTTAAGATAGAATGGTGATGACGCCAACGGGTCGATGTCTAATCACGTAAGCGGATGTCAGAGAACCATACTGTAATAGCTCTATATTTCCCGCTTTTTGGTGTCTCTGGCACCGCGTGGCAGCTAGCTTCTGATGAAAGAAACTCGAGATATATTGCAATGAAGAGAGCTGTTGTTTGGGGGTAAACCGGGTAAATACTTTTCCATGTTTTGAATAATCAGCTGGAAAACGTGTGCAATAGAATAATAAAAAAGTTTAGATCAAGCAATACAAGAAGCCATGGAGTGTGATTGGCTGTAAATGAATAAGAAATGAGTATTTTCTTAGATGCTGGCGTAATTGAAATGATGGTGCCGTGAAAAAAAAATCCAACGCAACGATAGTAAAACATATTTTGATCTTTCCTTATTAGTACACACGTATTCCAGTTTCATGAAGTGTATTTGCTCTTTGAAATGAATAAAGCTTGATTATGCTGCCATTGAGTTTACATTAATCGCTAGCCACTTACAAGGGTATCTGCCTTGAACAATGATATCCGACGACTGAATGGAAACCTGGAAGTAAAGCTTTTTTAATACATCAACATAATGTTCAAATCTTTATCCATGAAATGGAAGAAAATAGGACATAGAATTCAATTCATGTAGTAAAGCCATTGTTCGGAAAGCCCTTATTTTAATTTTACTCTGTATACTAAGATCTGTGGCATATTTCTTCATCAAATAAGTCTACATGTACACAGTGCAAACATTTCCTTGTGCTTTGAGCATGCGCATTTTGTCTATGTTTGGTTTTAAACCAGGTGTACACATACATATTTATCACATTTTCTGGTGCAAATACACACTTCATTTTCTAATTGCATAATGGCGTTGCTGATAACGCAGATGAAAAGGTGATGTTCAGACCGAACAAAAAACCTTATCGAAGCAATCTACGCGGCACGCATAACAGAACACTGCGTGTCTTTATATCATACATACATAGACAGGAAAGCCTCAAGCAGTTTTCAAAGTACAGGAAAACCTGCATATAGTGAAAAACTTTCGGCATGACAAGAGTGTCTGCAACAGACGAGTTTTTTTATATTTCACATGGCCAAGCGTGGCGAACATTACAATACATTTGTAATGTAAGCGTGTAAATGAGTAACAGCACGGGCATTCGAAATCCAATCGCTGACTGCGGTCATCTCAGCCCGAGGATCATATGCATGACGTATTTCATTGTCACGTGTATAGTGTGAATACGTTACCAAGTTATGCTACGTAACCCCCACCCCGCATTGCTGGGATCAACGCCTGTGCAAATCTATGGAAATTAAGCCTCACATCCATAAATATTTCTCTAAATACATGAATTTCTGTGTATCGGGAGAAAGACCTGATGTTGCACAATCATACTCAGACATTTCAGCTCCTATGTGTTGTTAAAATACAAAAATGTTGAACATGTTTTCCCACGGTATCATATTCCCATCCACTACGTCTGCATGATGACAGACTGGTGTGCGTCTTGCCCCTCGCCGAGTACCTTGAAATATCGTTGTGCGAACCTGGCGGCCAGAATCGAAGTCTCCATTTCAAAGGGTCCGTATTAGCAAGTTCACAAATGTATCCGCTTTCTCTTGGTCCAGACAATTTCACCTTTACTTAAGCATTTCACTTCGATGTTTGACTGGATGTGTGAAATGATAAGGAATCAAAATGTTTTCGTCTTATATCCGTTTAACCATTGCATGTGAAAAATAAGGGGTGTGAACAAAACCACATTGGGCAGATAAAAAATGCATTTGTTGCGTCGACAAAACACAATTTATTTTAGCATCAGATACCATGACAAGCGTTCATAATGGCTACTGTAGATAATTGTTATTGATACGAAAATAGCTACAAAATATTCGATTATGGACTAAAACTTCTTCAATACAAAGGTGTATGCAATAATAAGGTGTTCACAAGGGAAGATTTTACTGTATAATTGAATCAAACCCGGTCAACATATGTGATAAAACCCGACATGGTAGAGTAGCTTTGTCGATCGTAGTTAGCAGACGAAACAAGAAAATTAGCTGTTATATTCTTTTTCAACATTCTGCGCCCTTCTTGTCCTTACCGCATACATAAAATTAAAGCATAGACATTTCTCTATGAAATCGTCACTTAAGTACATACTTCTGAACACAAAATGGCTACTACGTCTGTATTATTACTAAAACAGACTTTTCAAGCGTTTACACGAAACACAGCATCTATAATTGAAAGTAAATTGAGCGAAAATAAGACAGGAGCTATTTGCGCAAAATATACAAGCGCAAATACATTCCTTTAGTGCCACCGTAACAGGACTTTTTTATGAGCAAGATAATACTCTGGACATACTATTTGCTCTGGACATTCCACGAATGACATGCACAGACCAATATTTGCTGTGCCTAGTTTAGATATCATAACAGGTCAACCCGTTACCCTCAGATATTTGCATGGACATTTATTTCGCATGTAGGGGAAACAGTTGCTTAGAATGCGAGCTGAAGATATCCATGCAAGTCCCATCATGTATTGCTCTCCATGAGGTAGTTTTCCTTCTATCTTAATGTTGACCTTGGATAGCTTGGGGAATAGCTGATTTTAAGACATACATGGCTTCTGTTTAACCTGACAAACACTCCAGCTAAAGTCAGTGGCTTACTTACTGGCAGCCAGACGTCATTATCCTATGTCAGAGGTTCAAATCAACCGTTGTACGTACTATTGAAGCATTTGACCTGACGAAAGACTGCTGTTTATTTGCAGGCCACATGCGGACTGGCTATCGGTTTTCCGAGGCCGTTTTGTTTCATCGAAAATGACGTCAATGCTTTTGATTAGAAAAAAAATGTGGTTCTATTTTGGTGGTAGCCGTTCATAAATATTTTTTTTGGTCTCAAACAGTCATCATCTTCTGAGAATTAAATACATATGTGCTTAAATGACTTCTTAATCAATCATGGTATTTAATATGACGTGCTAATCCTTCAGGAACCTTTGAACTAATCTATGTAACCCAAGTATAAGTCTGTTCTCTTTAACTTTATGCTCCATACCGTGCATATGGCATATAATTGAATTTAATATAGATATCCGTAGCAGGGTTAGTTTATTATACCTGGTTGAACGTATTTTCAAACGTGGAAATAAAATGTATGGATATATGTCACAAAGTTGGTACGTTTTTGCTCCACAAATGTTTAATTTCTGCGGTACCCTTTTTACCTTATCTATCACAGACGTACACATCACATGATTAAATCCCGGTAAACTATCGTCATCGAATTATCTTAATTTAAGGTCCAACTGATCTGCAAATGGTGGAATGAAAGGTATATGAGAAGATTTGTTGCAAAAGTACAGGTTGTTTAGTACGGTTCATTTTACTTCTGAGTAACTGCTTGAGTCCTTAAATTGCAGTGCATACCTATAATATTCACCGTTTTCACTGTTAACGCACCTTTGCCACTTTACTAATTTTATTTCATTGCGTGATATTCCTTTAAATTTACAAACATCACTCCAGCATCAAGCTGCAAATACTTGCATTCGTGCATGTTACGTCGTACAGAGCTTGATGCAAAGACTCTCAGTCAGCATATTACGTCGTACAGAGTCTTATTTTGCTTTTCTTGTATGATGCCTATGAGTGATGCAGTGAACTAGTACCTACACATGCCTAATAAAATAATTTTACCGGACATAGACACGGGAGGTGCGTAAAACGCATGAGCACAATGTAATTGGAATTAAAATGGGCATAAAGACAGTACCTTGTCGTCCTTTCGGCTATCAAGCTTGCGAAAGTCCTTTCTTAAGGTGTCGAAAGGTCGACACTTTATTTTTTTTTTATCGTTTTATTTTTGCTTTGTTGACATAAATTTAGAGAGTTGCAGTTTTCTGACAATCCTGTACCGTGGTATGAAATTTGCCACAGTTTACGATTTGCTATACAACATTCCATCTTGATCATTCTTGCTTACGTTTCCTTTCTGTAAATGTTTTAACTGATCCATCATGTACCCGTGGAAGTCTTTCTGAATATACTGAACATTATGGTCTTGATTGTGATCAATATGCTGCTCTTTGATTGAAGAAGTTGTTATAAAAAGGTGGCCGAAATTGTAGCCCAAGGTGTTGGATTCAATTGTTTCAATATCAAAACCTACCCACTCTTGTGTGATTTCAATGTATCTACATTTCTGTATAAAGTTTTGCAGACAAACGTGAATCACAATGGGGTGAAGGAACTGCATGAAAACTCTGCTTAAGTTGGACAGTTCCAGTAAAATGAACATATACGTACCAGATATATATACATGTAACGGTGTCTTGATCGTTCATTTGATCAAGTTTATTTGAAAGTTGTCTTGTGTTTCTTCAACACTTGAAGTTTGATCACTTCACCATCCATAAATACATCCCATTACTCAATGACCTTTGCATTTAGAACACATTTTCATTTTCCCGCGGCCGTTTGACGATGAGCAGCGATCTGCAGTACTGGGCGGTTTAGGCTCAACTGCACGTCAAAGTGATGAGTGCGGTCCCCGGCGTTGCGGTGATCGCCGACGACCGCCGCTGGACACTGACAATCGCCGCTAAATGCCGTCGCCAAAATGTGCTAAACACCGCCGAACAGTGTTTCTAACGATATATGCGTATATTTCTTCTCTTTATGGTTGCCCAAAATGTCTTGTGTCTTTTCCCCGCGTCTTTTTCACTATTTCGTTGCTGTTTGTTCAAATGTGCTGTGCGCAGTTTTGTCATTTTAACTCTTTCAGTGCCAACTGCGACTCAAGTTGCAATGCTTAAAACGAACTGTTCTGAATTACAATAAGCATGCTAGATTCAGTTTCCTCGTGAAAGGACCTTTCATTCAGGTAGTAGCATCCCAACAGTTACATAAAATATTATATAGTCCTGATCAACAACTTTCCTCACATTACGCCCAAAGCGTGCCGAGGAAAGCTGTTGATTTGGTCCAAAATCTAGCACTGAAAGAGTTAAGTAAAGTGAAAACCGGTCACAGTTTGGTTTAAACATATATTATTTCAAAGGAAAAACAGTTGGCCAACATGTTTGCCAGCCTATATGTAGTGCAGAATTATAATTTGAACCTTCCAGAAGGCTTAATGTCTGTCTTTTTGTAATCCCACTTCTTTTAATGCCAAACAATGAAAATTTGATAGTAAAGTTGCAAATGGGCAAAATGCTTAGTTGTAACTCGTTCCTGAATGGAACATACCAATTGCACTAAAAAGAAGTGAGAAACATTTTCGGAGTCTGCTCCACGAGAACATGATTGAGTGTCAACAACACCGATTTTGCAGATATCACTGTTCAGCTTGATGCAGCCCTTTCGTATTTTAGCATGAATTATGGAAATCTTTCTTACTCCTGTATAATACAACTCTTTACTTTTGGGTTTATTTCTATTTAGTTCCTGCATAAATTCGTCTAGATGGTCAAGGTCACTAACACGTTGGGGTAATAAATTCCATTGTCGGGCAGCTGATGGAAAGAGGGAATTATAAAATGTAGATTTCTTAGCTTCAAATGTTCCCATTTGCTTTGTCCTGAGACTGTTCTCAGTAAAACATTTCCTGGGTATGACGTACCTGTTCTATCTACAGTTTTGAACATAAGTACCAATTTTTGTATCCTCCTACGCTGAGCTAGTTTTACCCAGCATGTTTCTGTATATATATTTTTTCAAGACTTGTTTCTGCAATTCTCATGTCACGACCCGGGGTTATATAGCCAGCTGGACAGTTTCCAAACGATCTTTGTCAGTTTTTGCGCATCCATCCCAGACCACACTGGCATGCTCCAAGCAGGGAAGTACAAAGGAAAAGTAAAGGTATTCAAGGGATTTTCTATTCAATTTATATTGTAAGCGTTTTAGGACACCGACTGATTTTCTTGATTTTGCAACAATTTGGTCCACATGAGTGGACCAGGAGAGGTCAAACGATAACCATAGTCCTAAAAGCTTGTGCACAGTAACATTTTCAAGAATATCAGTATTGAATATCAGGTTGGAATGGTCTTTGGGGTTATTTTTCCCTAATTATTACCATTGATTTGGTTTTGGTAGGGTTTAAGGAAACAAGCCATTGGTCTGACCATTGTGATATTGAATCAAGATCACTGTTTATATCCTCAGCTGTTTCGGTTAGATTGTTAACTGTTATATAAAAAGTCGCATCATCAGCAAAAAGGCATATTTTAGATTTTACAATCTCAACAATATCATAAATATGCACAAGAAACAACAGTGGACCCAAAACTGAACTTTGTTGGACCCTTATCCCCCCCCCCCCCCACACACACACAGAAGCCCGGCCTTGGATGACTACTCTTTCAACTCTTGCATGGAGGTAATCTTTCACTCCAGCCAACGATTTAGTGGGCATCGGATACCTGTATTTTTCAACTTATGTACTAACCCTGGATGATAGATCTTATCAAAGGCCTTAGTAATGTCACAAAATACTACTCCCACTTTTTTCTGGAGTTCATCTGCTTTAGTGAATTCGTGATAAAGTAAAACTAACTGATTAACTGTCCCATCTCGGGTTATGAACCCAGACTGATTTTCCGATAGAGCGTAATTGTCACACAAAAAATTAAAGATATGCTTTTAAATACAGCAGTTTCAAAGACCTTCCCTGCGCAACTTAGTAAAGAGATAGGTCTGTAATTACTACACGATTCTACCACACCACCTTGATGAATTGGTGTTACGTGTGTTTTTTTACCATTCTGATGGAAACTTGTAGTTATTAAGAGAAAGATTAAATAGTTTGGTGAGAGAAGGAGCAAAACTTGGAGCTGCCTCCTATAACATCAAGGGGCTAATGCTGTTCGGTCCCCATGCTTTGTCAGTATTCAAAGATTTCAGGATTTCAAGAATAAGTTCCAGTAAATTTGGTGTATCTTGGACCCTAGGTAAAGTAAAGGAGGAGTCATCCACATTACAATGATTAAGGAAATACTCGTTGAATACCTAAGCTTTGGGTTTGGCGTCTTGTTTGACAGTAAAGATGTTACAGACGTATTAGTAGTACCAAACATAAAATATTTGACTTTTTTCCACCACTTTTTACTTTTAAACTCTCCAGTATTTACAATTTTACATTGTTTGTTATGATAGTCATCTTCGGTTTTCCTTAGATCTGATCTACACAAGTTGAGGTATGGCCAGTTATCCTTGTAGGTTCATTGATATGAATAATCAGATTGTTTTGGAGAGTAATATTTAGTAAATTTTTTCCATTAGTTCCAGGGTCTGCATTCAAGTCACCCATAATTATTACGTTATTGGATCCAGAGCTGCTGCCCTGGTCCAAATTCACCTGAAGGTCATTCCAAAACGACACACCTGAATTTGGGGGTCTATAAACAACTGCTGATAAGAAGTTGTTATTATGAACCCGAACTTCCACCCACAAAATGTCATGAGCAGAGTTCTCCAGGTCGGTACGTTTTTTCACAACCAAGGCCTGAGATGCATAAAGCGTAACTCCACCGCCAAAACGATTGGCGCGATCATTTCGTATGACTGGGTGAAAGGCTGGAAAAGTAAGGTCAGCATTGTACTTAGTTTTTTAAACTGTGTGATGTGGCATACACTGACAATGAAAATTTACACTGAGTAGTTCGAATTTTATGGCTCATTGGGGGTTGTTAACCTTATTGAAATATCAGATCATTAAAATGGTGAAAGTGCCATAAATATGTTGCTTACAAGAAACATGTACAAGCGGTGGGTAAGATTAAGAATTAAAATTTCAGATAGCAAGTGTTACAAGGACAATTGTTTTTCATCTGATTATGTAGCAAAACTGACAGAACCACACTTTTGTGAACACTGCAAGTCAAGATCATTCGAAGGAGTTAATTGCAAGATCGACAAGCTGACAGAACCACACTTTTGTGAACATTGGAAGTCAAGATCATTCGAAGGAGTTAGTTGCAAGATCGACAAGCTGATAAGTTTCCAGGTCACGCAAAATTTAATTTAACGAAATGTGCGTTCAGCATGTGTTGAACGAACAAAGAGTGCTAACATATGACACTCAAGCCATCCCACCCCCCTGTGTATGTATGTTCTGTCATTGACAGTCTGTCTTGTGGCTGTAAGTGTACCGTTGCAACTGGCGATAGCACTGATACAGTGTATCGTGCTTATAATAACCAAGTCTCTTCATGTCACATCGAAAAAGTTTTTTAAACAAAGTAAATGCAACGATGAGATAATTTGTAGCGTTTCCGTTGAAGTAATATGCCGTAGTATGAACCATCTCGATTGTCTCACAGTAGATTTCGTTCAAAATAAATTTCATGTCTTCGATTATTCAATAAGTAGACTAGTGCAAAAGACAAAATGTAACTGGCAACGCAGCCATAAGGAAAGAAAGAGTGTACATTTTGATTACAGACTTCCTGGGCACTGAATCCCAAGTTGTCCTATCTGACGACAATAGATAAGATGCGACTCCACAACAGGTCTCTGGGTCCTCTCCTGTTAGTGGGCGATTCCTATTATTATTTTCTACCGTAGCAAAACAAACGTAACCGAAGCAGACTGCACCGCTGGATAAAAAGAGCAGCGCAGAATATCCTAAAGGGAGTGGATCAAATAAATCATCAATCTTCCAATCTTGCACACAGGAGTCATGTGTATTCATCGGAAATTAACAATATTCTTGATGTAGAAAACAAGGTGTAATTTACTTTTACTTTCACGTGATTAATTGACAAGATTTACAGTAACGAGCCCTTGATGGCTCCTATCAACTTGTGTTTCATTATTTCGTGCGCGACGAAGATTGAAAGAAGTAACATAATCCATCCCTGTGGCGAAAAATATTGCGAGGAGCATATTAGTCTGTAAAATCTGAACTGGAGATAAATACTTTTTTTCCTTTTTATTTGTAGTCAGCCATGAATATTCATAACTTTTTGACATACGATGATATTTTGTGACTAGTCGTGCTATGGAATCCTTATTAATGCAGCACTTGAAGGCATTAAGATTTTATAAAATGAAACTGAGGTTGGGTTGGCATAATTTTTATATATAACAGATGCGGGGATCTTCACAGACATATGTAACAAATACACAAAATACAGTTTTCTTGCGCACACAAAACACTAGTAAATAGTGCCAGTGATAGTACGAGTACGAACACTATGCCAACATTCAAAAACCCGTTTCGGGAACAACAGGCTAAGTGCTATAGGGACACAGAGTAAATTACAAAGAATATAGAAGAAAATGCTATATTCTTATGCGGAACAAATGCCCATAATTAGATTGATAATGATGATGGCGATGATAATAATAATGATAATAAACAGGAGCAACCCTTATTTTCAAACAAAAGATAACTTGAAATTGTAAAAAGAAATAATGTATCTCTACGTTTTCATCAGAAAACCCATAAACGTTTAACTGTAAATGTAGCCTGTCTGATCCATGTCCGGTTCTGTGTTTCTCGTTTCTAATGACAACAATTATAAGTAAAGGATGATAAATTGCCTGAAAATTAAAACCAAGACAAAAACCCGCATCATCAGCATGAATTCATAACCACCCGGAACGTGAGTTTAGAGTAACTTTTTTGCATGACATCAGATTTTCGTACAATAGAAATTCCGGCAGGGTCCTTCCTTGAATTAAGTAATGATTAATTAAAACCTGGTGTCAGTTTGTTAGCCATATATGATTCTTGGTACATCTATTGCATTGATTAGTTCCATCCTCATCTCTCATATTCAAATAAATCCCGTGTAACATAATATGTCCACTGAAGTTCTTAAATATATAGTAACAGTTTCGGTTTATTATAGTACATAAATCTACCATAAATCATGGTACTTTTTAAAAATATGTACATATATATTTTTATCTTGAATTTCTAATCAGTTTATTTTACACGAATTTGTTCCTGCGGGCAGATATTTCTATATTTTAAAAGTAAACTATAAATTGAGTCATCAATGAGGTTAGAGTGTAATATGTGTGAAATCTAGTATCATGCCCATAGATATGGCTTTGACAAGAACGTATCGCTAACTAAATTTTGAAATATTACAGCAAAGGGCATATTTATAAAGTGTGAAATTTTCTTTATAATTTGAACGACAATCAGTTCTGTTTCCCAACAATGTTATCTTGAGAGGATGCACTAAACAACGTGATATTTTTCTCCTATAATACCACAGTTTTGCCTAGAGAAGGCAGTTTAAGTGACACTTATTTTCCACAGGAGATCAACGCAATTAATTTTGCCGTCATACCACATTCGTTTTGTGATTGTTCACCGGAGGAGTCTAACGTACTATGCTGGCTCCAACGTCAAACATCCATTACATTTTACCGAAAGTGACCAACTAATATGTCAGGTTCGTGTTCAATTTTTAAACAAATTATATCTACCAATTCTGTGCTTGGCCAAAATTGACTCAGATTCATTGGTCACGGCCCTTCATTTGACAGGCAGAAATGTCCGGTCGCATTTGACTCGACCACTTTCCCGAAAACCGGTTAGGGCTAATGGATATTTGACAAGACGCCCGGGTCTGTAACAGGTGTTTATATAACTCCGAATGAGGACTTTACTCAGGGTTTACTTCCAGTATCCTGCCTTAAAGTCGGACAATTGTCTCTACAAGAAGTAGAGATGAAGTAATTCATCACTGGACTGCTGACCCAGGGAGTTCACTATATTGGTTTTCTTATGCTTCTATAAATTTGATCTCCGTGTTGTTCCAGTTCCGTTCTTGTAAATGGCGGCTCTTCTTCGTGCAATAATATTTGACCTTGCGTTTGTCTGGATCAATCACATTTCCTGCACATTTCGCGAAATCGTCATAAAATACAGATACCAAAAGACGTGTAGTATCCTTGGGTTAAAATGTATTTAAATCGTCTTCCTTCTCTTCGTATTTTTTCCTGACGGCATGGCTTGTTCTCATCAACGTGGATCAAAAATGCCCTTTTTCGTTAAACCTGCTATCATATTTTTAATCCTAGTCACGCTCATTATGCTTTTTAGTGAAGAAAGAACGCTACGTTGGTTTGAACGATACGCTTGTTTTCTGTGCCCGAACACATGCGCAACTTGCGTTAAAGCTGTTTCCAGGATTGGACCGAAAACACGTGTAAATGTTTGCTTGTACCATTCTTATCAACCACCTCTTTGTCTGTGTGGTAAGAAAGAACACGATTTTTTTTATCATGAAAAACACAAGACTTAAGTCTTTGGTTGTGATGCATGGTGGTCCATCGATTTGCAAATAGTCATGTGCCAATGGGTTTCAGGCACAAGAAGTTTTCAAAACATATTTGAAATTTGGTGGCTCTGTCCATTGTGACTGTTCTGTTAAGACTAGGTCTGCTCCCATGTTATTGAAGGTTCTCATTTCAAAAGTATCTACTTAAATTTGTTGACTGACTCACCCACTGACTTACTCAGTCCCTCATCCACTCACTCACTTACTTAGCTACTGATCCCTCCGTGTACTCACGTCCTCATCCATTCATCTACTAACGGAATCACTTGAAGAGCAGATGTCCAGCACGTAATGTCAGTGAGATTTGATGCTCGGTAAACGAACATGAGGTCAGAATCTGTACCTTTGTGTATAATTTAACATTGTTTTAAGATGTTTACCAGTCGGACTGCTCGCACCTGAAGGAAATTACGTGATACTTATGGCCATCAGCTTTCTGGTGGTGCGGCCTGATTTTCTGGGCATTCATTTAGGACGACAGACAATGGCTAACTTCGTAACACCTATTTCTCTGACATTAATCCAAGTTACAGCTAACATATGATATAGCTTAGTACCCATGCCGTTCTTCACGAAGATAATTTAATACAGTGAAACCTGTTTTGAGAGACCACTGTGATGAAAGACTACCTGCCTTTTCAGACCATGTTTACTATGTCCCTTTTGCTATCTTTCCCTTGTTATTATACCTCTATTGAGAGACCACCTGTCGTATGTGACCACTTTTTTGGCTTGCCCTTGGGGTGGTCTCTCAAAACAGGTTTCACTGTACATCATTTGGTAAGTTCACCTTAAAAAATTACTAAATCATGGAAATTCGCAAAACTCCTACATCAAACACAATGTCTTAAAATAAATACGCCGGCATCCATCTATTTTTTCCCGAAAATTGACAAACAAAAAAAGAACATTTGAAATATTTATTCCTGAAATACCCAACACAACAAATGGTTGATAATTTGAAGGACAACTTTTCTTGGTGATAGGTATTAGACTTCCAACAAAAGGTCTTTTATGTGTAACACACAGGTTTAGACGATTGTGTAAACTGATTCACATTGAAAAACATACCTTTGTTTAAAAAATCGAAATATCATCAGTAACAAATAGAGCTTGCTAGCAATATAAGCTGACGTTATGTTTGCCAAGTAAGATGCATGCTGAGACCTGCAATATGTATATATGTACTTAGGCGGCCTTCATCCGATACTTTACACAAATGTTCTGTATGTGAACTTATTATAAAATATCATTCCAATTTAAAAGAGCAAAGTCACGTGCAAGCTGTAACATGAATGGGAAATATGTTTTTGTTGCAGCATAAAAATAATTAAAAAAATTAAATCTTGAAAAAGGCCGATCTTCCTTTGTTAACAACATATTTAAAAATCTTCCGAAAATATGAAGCCACACCCCCTGAAACTTGGACCCATGTTCTGGCCCCCAAACACCCTTTGCTTTCTATATATGACCAAATCCATAATGCCACGCCCCGAATATAACTGACTACGCGTGTTTTTCATATTTTCAGGTTTTCAAATCTACCCAAAATCGATCATTTTTTACATGCACACGTCACGTCTGACAACGACCCACATTCTTCACATACGGAAGTGATTTGACGTTGAGGGGAGTAAATGAAAATCCCCCACAACCAAGTGACCACCCTACCAAATAGTGGAATGCCTAATTAAAGTGTGTGTGTGTGAACACACACTTTTATGTTTTTCTAGGAATTTCTCTTTCTTTCTTTCTTTCTTTCTTTCTTTCTTTCTTTCTTTCTTTCTTTCTTTCTTTCTTTCTTTCTTTCTTTCTTTCTTTCTTTCTTTCTTTCTTTTTCTTTCTTTCTTTCTTTCTTTCTTTTTCTTTCTTTACAGGCAAATTTGTCCGATATTTCATTTAAAAAGTATTATATGTAGAAACTCCAAACTTGGCACAATAATACTTCTATGGATAAAGTCTGGCCTTTTTATAATGAGAGGTCGTGCTATTCAAAATTATGCAAATGAGGGCTAATTAAAGTTTTAAATCTTCAATACCTTATATACTATAGTAGATGTGGTTAGTGTGTAGGAGTTCGATCATAGCAAGGTAAAGGTCATCTCAAATGTCAAAGTTCATGTCAAGGTCAAAGGTCAATTTGAAGCCAAAATGTCATTTTTGAGGTCAAAGTTCATTTCAGGTAGAGGTCATCTCAAGGTCAAAGGTCATTTCAAGGTCAAAGGCCACTTTCGATGGTGGCTTTCTTCTGACCATAACTTGGTCAATTTTTATCCAATTTTGATCATGTTGGGCTCAAATTGTAGCTATTGTAACCCTGCACATTTTTGAAATTTACGTGTGTCCTCTAAAGTTCAAAGCTGAAGATCACGTGACCTTTGAAAGTTTCATCCAGTCATAACTTGGCCAATCTCCATCCAATTCTAATCATGTTGGACTCAAATTGTAGGTATTGCTACACTGGACATTTTTATAAGAACATGTTACCTCAAAAAGGCAAAGGTCAAGGTCATTTGGCCCTTTGAAAGTTTCATCTTGCCATACCTTGGTCAATTTTCATCCGATTTGATTCATGTTTGGCTTAAATTGTGGGTATTGTAACACTGTGTAATTTACATGTGACCTGTAAAGGTCAAAGGTCAAGGTCATTTGGACTTTGAAATTTGCATGCAGCCATAAGCTTAATGGAATGTGAAGTACCAAAGGATAAAAGTTGCAGCAATTTAAAAATGCTACATAGCACCATTAGAAAATTTAAATCTTGAATAACTTCAAAGCTATAATACATAGAGATACCATTCCAACTTCTGCTCCTGTGTTATGGAACAGTTGTATATTGCCATACTAATATGCTTTGAAGACACACACACTGATTTGCTATGCAGCAAATCATCTTTCCTAGTCTATTAGACTATATTCGTGAAACTGGCCTTAAAGACTAATTTATATCACTTTTTTTTATCGCTTTTCGTAACATTCCTTTAACCCGGCTGCCTGTCAATCATTGAACTTCCGGTTAGCAGGATAGCTTTGTAAACAGTGTGACGGCCGCACATCCACTGCATGCCCCGAGACGAGATTTAGCGAGGGAAGGTTTGGTTTTCTGAGCTGGTGTAAATTTAGTGGAATTTTGACATTTTTGGACAGAATTGGATGAAATTAGAAAGGGATTTGTCTTATGCATATATAGTGATAACGCACGGAAAGTGTTAGTGGCAAAGTCGGGCTATTTTGAGGAGGTTTCAGTCAGAAAGTTTGAACGAGCGAAAATAGGTCAGTGAGTGCCGCCATTTTGAATCATATTATCCTCGACGAAAATAAACAAACACAAGTCTTTTGTATGTGGGGACGTGGATTGCCAAAGAATAGCAGGGATGCAGGACGAGGGAAGGCAGCAGGAGGGGGCAGGTAGTAGGTAGACAGGTCGAGTTGGGGCGGGAGCGGACAGGACGGGAGGATGATCGCAGGGTAGAGCTAGCGGGGGGGGGGGGGGCGGCCACATACAGTTCAGTGCTGCAGGACTAGCCTGCTCTCTGAAGGAGGCGAGGGAGGAAAGTTTCCAGTTTAGGTGTGGGAAGTGCAGGAGGGTGGAATTTCAAAAATGTTAACCATCATGATCTTAATGATTATTCGTCAGTGCAACCATGGAATAATGGGTTGGGCACTTTTGACGATATTGATGACAAAACATCATATTTGCTTTACTTACAGTACGAATCTACTTTTCAGGAATTCAAACTCAAAAGGAAAAATGCAACCGTAGCAACTTAACAAGGGACAGCGAGAGACTGTCACATCTCTCCAAGTTTACAAGCAATTTTGCAACCTTGGAGTTGCTGCCAACCACAAACCTATTTGTATTTATTTTCGGAAGGTGCCATAGCAGATTGGCCAACATTATATAAATCGCAAAAATGGAAGTCTATAACAAAATCTATCCTTGACTATGGGACTATGCTGTTTCCCTGAATAACTATGGCTATGCAGCTATGTCATACTCAGCCTATGCTCTTTCCCTGGATCAAGTTAACCCTCCGTTCCAGACAAGTTGAAATAAAACGCCGTGTTTGATTTGACTTGACCGCAAAATTAAGGCACACAACGGGTACTTTCTCCACAATAACTTTCCGCCAGGGTCGAACATTTTTTATCAGGGAAGGGTGGTTTGGATTTTTTTTTTTTTTAGTTATTTAATGTCTCATATTTAGGGTTGGGACTTGGGCCTTTTCATTGGGGGTAGATCGAGTTACCGGAACCACACATATGTTTTTGTTAGGCCTTCGGTAACTTGGACATTTCTTGAAGCCTGTTTAAAATGGATGTTCTTTCCTCTTTTACACATATACTTCCTGTGGCGTCAGTCTAATTTGTTACCTGGGCACCGCAGGGGGCACTTGTGTAAATAAAAAATTACATCATTTTCCCAAGGTACTAACGATGAGATTAATACTTAAGTCAGTAATTTTCCTTGGGATGAGTTTGGCGATGACTCATGCCAAGAAACACTGTTGAACTTGGGCGTGGTATCTTGATATGTCTCAACTGCGACCTTCATTTGCATTGTTACATCTATTGACATTGATCAAAAACATTCATTGCGGTAGACAACAGTTGACATCCAGCATTTTCGGCAAATTAAGGAGAAATTGTTGAGGACAGGTAAGACACCAAAAACCTTTGCATGGCCGATTTTGAGATTTTAACAGTTTTTACAAGATGAATGTCCTTTCTATTAGTTGTCAAAAATTCAAACTTTTAACTAAAGTAGAAATATGAGACAAACGCCAAAAAACACACAGGCATGTGGACATCCGAACGTCCATGTGTCATTCTTTTTGTTTTCAGCTGCCAAATGGAACAATGCCACCCGTCAATCATACTTAACGGCCTGTCACGTGGCTGCAGGTAGCAACGGCCCATGGCAAAAGGAGAGTGGTATCACGGCGGCAATGCGAAATCAGGCGGCATGCCGAAATTATGTTTATGGGCAGGGAAAACATGCTAACATATCATAGCCTTAGTGGTTTACTTTATGGTTATCTTGCTTGTTTTGCGTTCTAATGAAGTTAGACTTTAAATGTTAAAGAGGAGCGGGGATCGTCAGACGATGTCCGTTCAAAGGCCGTGCCGTGATGGATTACCCCAGTGGTCCTGCACACCAAAGGCAGGCGGGGAAAAAACTGGCACTTTTCAACAACAATGCCCACGTAAATAATAATATTCTATCGAAACCCAGGGATGAGGAAATAAAAGTACAAATGAACACATTGCATTAAGCATAAACGTGAACAACAAAGAAAACACACAAAATAGCGTTGCAAAACGGGTTGGGAAAAGAAATGAAACTCATTGAGAAAATAACTACAAAATAATGACAAGCCAACTAAGTAAAGTGTACAGACAAGTCTAACAAGTTAACTACATAAAGTATATGGATAGGAATAAATACAATAAAAAACTATCCCTAAAACGGGATGAAGAGGTAGGGGGCGGGAGACCAAAGCCGCCATCCGTCGACTGACCACGAGCGGCCGTAGGGGGGGCCCCATCGAAGCAAGGTAACACAACTTTCGTTGTCAGGCTTGAGGTCACGGGGCCCGAAGGGCCCCCTCCATGACGTCACACTTTGAAACCAGACTGTCGCTGTCGCCGTTTGACAGCTCGCTGAATAATGTTTCCCGTGCTTCAAAGGCTCTTTTATTCATGTGATTGGCCAAGAATAATTGACCACCTCCCCAAATGTTAAAGACGTTCGGTACACTGGTCAAAAGAATTTAGAAATCTCTGGTTTTTGGTGTGAACAAAGATATTGGCATTTGAAACAAAATGCAAGCAAAAAATTGGCATGTCACGGTGCTACTTTTGTCGCTAGGTGGCGATACATGTCAGGACTACAGAAATTTGATAGCAGCCATTATATATGTGGGTAAAAGCAAAAAACAAATTAAGGATACATAACTATGCATAAATTACCTCGATATGAGTGTTTGCAATGTATATCAAGCCTTTTAATAACAAATATGTAGACAAAACATGCTGGAATGTGACTTTAAATTCATCTGGTCTTGCAAAAATGTATAAGTGCTCACAGTATTTTGTAAATTTGAAATAGAAAAAATATTTACAAATCCCTGAAAAATTGTAGGGGGTTTCCAAAATATATACTGATTTCATTGATTAACAAAAAAAGGTATCATACGGTGCTATTTTTTCTGCAATTGTACAAAGAATTCATGCATGTTGACTTAATTTGTTCTAAGTTCATAGGTAAAGGCATCCATTCATTGTCTCACTTCGATACCATATCAATATACATGTATGTAGCTCAAATGAACGGCAGTACGTCGTTAATTTTATATTCCAGTCATAATATATACTTTCATAGTTTTACTTAAAAGAGGCAAACATTTTAAGATTCTCTCAATAGTGCAATACAACAATGTGGAAAAAAGAGGTAAACATAAGAATATCAAAATTATAGTTGCCTTAATACAATGTCGAATGGTAGCACAAGTAGCACATTATCAAATATGCCTGTGCCACCTTTTGACGCTGGGGTATTACTCTGTTGTTGTTTTTTTTCCAGTTGAGACAGCGTTTATCGTACCACATTCACAAGAAATGGACAGTACACTGACCAAGCCATATCGTTTTTCTGATTCTGTGTTTTTTAGGGACAATGTTTTTTTTTTACATTCCTCGCATACAGGATTATCGGCTAGTACACTTAGTTCCACTATTTTGCGACCTTCGTCCCTGTCAGTGTTTACATGTACATGTGGCATTTGGGGGGTGGGCGTGGCACTTTCGACGGTGGCTTGGTCAGCGTTCGCTGATTGTGTACATGCGTTTTGGTCTACCACTGTCGTGTTTCGACGTATTCTGCCTTGTTTTAAAGTATTTAGTCCTTTGTTTTGGCATTTGTTAACAAACCGCCCATTCTTTTTCCTTTTCACTCTTCGTAAACAATCCATGTTTCTCAAACGGAACTGTGCAAAATAGGAAAAGCGAACAGCAGCTAGTGCAGGTATCGACAAATACCAGCTCTAACTGCATAGAGGCATTGGACCATAAATGGTTGCGCATAACGCGGTGTACCGAACGTCTTTAAGGGACGATGTTTACAAAGTTTTGTACAAATGTCAGCTCAACTTGAGCAAATGGTATTATTTCAGAGGGAAATGATCAACATCAAAGGCCTTTGACGCTTGTTTTCTCAGAAAGGATAATAGGACGAGAACCCCACGTAAGTATGGTTTTCCAAGAAAACGGCTAGGCGAGATTTAATCCGGTTAACGGCTTTTGATTTTGTAATGTCTGAACTGCAAAAATGATTCAGCGATTTTCTTAATTTTGCTTCGTTTTTCTTTTCTATGGAATGAAGAAAATGAACATTCTGAAAATCAAAGGGAAATCGAAACGTCAAACTTTGTGGATGGATAGCAGAAAAACGAAATGAAACATAAAAAATCGTAGGGTCGCTTTTTGTTGTCAATATGTAGGACTAAGATGCAAGTGTAATCATAATTTTATCACAAATAATTAGTGACTTATATCTACATTTATAGGGTGGATGCTTTGCGATACACTTTCAATTGTTTATTCAATAATTAACATCACAGACACCCTATCACGGGACATGTAAATTCTTTGGAGTATGACGATTACACATATAAATGATCTGTTATCCTAACGCAAATACATTTTGAGCTAGGATTGACTAAAGTGGGATTTATTTTTGGTGTCTTACCTGTCGTTAAACAGAATCCAAATATGTTCGAATAGACCTACAAAAGGATATACGATCCTGTTTCTTTAAGCCGAAGCAAACTAGTTTTTCGTCGAAGGATTTTACTTTCTTGGGGGGCTGTGGTATGTAGGCCAAGTTCTAAGACAACGTGCACTTTGCTCGGTTGCTACAAAACAACTTGTAATATCACTTTCTTTGATGTATACACCCTCAGATTGTAACCAGTTGTTCAGTCAGGCAGCGTAGTGACATCAACACGTAATAGATACTCAACACTATTACTAGTTTGTAATTTAGCATGAACAAAACAGTGCCATTGCGAGCAGAAAGGGATAATAATTTTTTCTCCTTTTACACCTGTATATATATACTTCATATGCTAATTCACCACTTGCGCTCAAAAAAGAAATGTTAGGTCCTGGTGACTGTTTTACACCGGTGATATTTTCTGCTACGTTAAAAAACGATCTGCTGGTTGTGTTGTATTGAAGGTACAAGGAGCTCTTAAAGCCAAAGCAAACGGTGTTGAAGAATTATTCTATAGACGAAAAGTCTTACTCAATGGGGGCATAATAAAATAAACACAAAATGGACGAGAGCAGCAAAAGTAGTAATTACAGTTGAACCACGATGTTGGAAAGCTTCAATTACGGATTGGATTTTATTGGGTCATATTTGGCCTCATATCGATCCTATATTGCAAAAGTGATGATAAGACATTCACTAAACCATATGATCGTATGTTGATATTTTTTACACAACTTCAATGTTTCAATTATTTTATTTAGCAAGGAACACCAATTTCACATACTCTCTATGGACATCACATGCAAAGTTAGACGTGCAGGCTTAATTTGCCCGTAAGTATTTCTGAAGTATCTCTAGTTTTAGGTGACCATCTTGTGACAGTAGAACAAAATGTACCATTCTGTAGTACGTTTGAACAGCGTCCTTTACTTTGCGTTCCTCGTTGGTTTTAGCAAAATCATCAACCTTTAATTTAGTGGAACGAGACCACCCAACCATAAACATGGCGGCAAAGTGGTTATTGAAATCACATTCAAAATAGATATGGATCCGCAGTCCGATAAAAGTGTTGCAATTATATCGTGATCACATCTATGAATGCGGGAAATGGCGACGAGAAGATCGTATATTACATTTCCTGGTCCACACAGAGGAATTACGTGCAGAACAGCATGGAATATCCAGTGCACCTGAATCTACATCACACAGCCACACACATGTATGCCCTATTTCTTTGCAGAGAAAAATGAAGAGAACGCGATGAAAAACATGAAAGCCCAGGCTTTTCTACTGGTTTTGCGTGCAGCTCCTAAGCTGCTAGGCGGTAAATTATTCTAACATAACAGAAGAATGTGCAGTATAACTGTTGTCATTTTCTGACAATGTCGTATATGGTTTGGGAAGTGCTCTACCATATCATAGAGATAAAAAAAATAAAAAAATGATAAAGACGCCGGTGTTTTCCGGCATAGCACTGAAACATACATGTATAAAGCAGCGTTATAATTATTACCAGGCGTTGATGTACCTGAACGTAGTATTCATATTTCGATACCTGCCATTCTTGAGCATGCTTATAAGATTGAACTGGCTGACACATCAGAAATGGTCGATTGTCATTATCTTAATTTATCTTTGCAATTAATTGCAAGATTTTCATGTCAAGAAACTTTATTGTCTGAACCGGTTCAGCCATGCACCCCTATTTGAGTTACTAAAAATAAAACTTTCGTGGAAATTCAGTCGGCAACAACGACTTCCGAACGCCGCCTGACTTTGTCTTATTCACTTTGAGTGAAACTGCCACACGCGGCAAGCACATGGTCAGAACTGTGCACGGTTCCTGGCCACCAGTATCACCCGCACGACACTCAACAACTAAAGTTGTTAACTAAGTCTTAAATACCTCGCAAACGATCATTGCTCAATATACAGTTCTGTGCAACATAACATGATGACTAAAAGAAGGACCTTGGAACCTTGGAATGTGCATCGATAAATGAATAAATAAGTTGTGTGTGGTCTCTTCTGACGCCATGCCAGACCCGACAGTGGTGGTATTTGTGATGTATATTTTGCTTCAGTGTTTACCATCAGACCTGCCATAAACAGATTATTTCACCCAAACCTTCATTGTGTATACCGGAAAGCAAGGTACAACAGTTCATATTTCGAATGCAAAATCAGTGTGCATGCCCGACTAAATCTCACAGCATGTCATGACTTTAATGTAAATAATTGTCTAGGTAAAATAAACGTACCGTGTCAGTTTTTGAAATCTTTAAGGTAATCAAAATATCTTTCCTCCTCGCCAAACACAGAAAGGTGAACTCCTTTAGTCCTAGTTGTCGACTGAGCCAACAACTTTCTTCAGTGTGCACTGGATGCAATGCGCCCAGAGTGCACGGAGGAAGGCTGTTGACTTAGTCAAGTCTTTTTCCACGGTGGAACTACAAGCATGCCGATATTCGGTATGGACAATTTTTAAATGAGGAATTTGAATCTACAATCAGTGCGATGAATCAGATGAGCATCTGTTGTGTATAGCGCTGGGACAGTGAAAGTATATATATATATATATATATATATATATACACACACACATATATATATATATATATATATATATATATATATATATATATATATATATATATATATATATATATATATATGTATATATATATATATCGTCATTTTTCTTAAAAGTACTAAAACACCTGTGTCTAATATAAAAACCATGCAGAATGTCGGAAGTGACTCGTCTGTTGATAAAGTCTCTTTTTTAAAATCTCTTTCGCCTGGTGAATAGTTTTTGTACTTAGCTCTATGGGCCAGCGTACCTGAAATAAAATCATTGTTTATAGAAATTGAAAAAAAAAATCTTGTGACGATCATTTGTGAAATTTTTAATCTTTATACCATTGCTTTAAATTGAGGCATTTCAAGTGCAGTATGTTAATTTAAAACTACATAGAAGCAGACAAGCGATGCATGTAAAGGGACGCTTATTGCACGTTATCGCCTGCATATTTTGTCATTATTAAAACCAAAAGTGTTTTCACATATTATTGCCATGAGCACAACTTTAGTCGAAACAAAACTTGCCTGAAGTGATTGAATCAAACCTATATCGCATTGAGCCATTTCAGTACATCTGTCCTTACAGGTAAAAGATGAAAAGCTTGATAGTACTTACCTAACCAGTTTCCACGTAGGACTGGTGCATGTGAAAAGCACGGGTTATTTTCAGGTAAAAGAGACGTTTTTTTCCCCCTATCCATTTATGTTTATTAGCCGAAGGTTTGGGGACCAGTATAACGACTCTGATGCAATATAATTCATCTCTTGCACACATTTTTTGATATTGAAACGCTTTTATTAAAGATACACAAATATATGCGAATATGAGATTACGCAAAATATTGATCACTTGTATATATTTATCATGTGCCATCAAAGGAATTATCATCGGAATAATGAAAAGCACATATAGAGACAAAACGTATCGCTGTTTGAAATTGACGCCAGTAATAGACAAGTACTTTTTTATTTACATGTTATGTTGTTTACGACCATTAAAATGAAATGTAGAAAAATATGCCAAAGAAAACTAGACAGTTGTTGACAGTTGTTGACAAAAGCATTTATAACAAAGTGGACGACTCATATTATACCTCTGCTCAGTAAAAATATATAAATTTGATAGTTTATCCAAAAAAAAAAAAAAAAAGATTACACAAGACAATATACATCTTGCTCAAACTATCTGGGTGCCATTTGCGTAGAGTTCTTTGGTTCGTGACAAGTCTGGGCAGCGGCTGTGTCTATACCATTTTACTGGATACTGTTGAACGGGATTTTCATGGATGTGCATATCGGCCATAGACGTTCCGTCTCTTTGATGTAACAGGAGGACATCTGCCCGTAAAGTTGCACCACGTTGTTGTAAGAAACTTCCCCTAAGCAATGATTGCAGTAAGGAATTCTACAGTCTCGATCCATAAATCGTCTTTGAAATTATGGAAAAACTGGTTCTTGAAGGAAGAGATACGAATCATACATTTCCTTCTGGTGCTTGATCGTACCTTTTTTGCAATTCAAAAGACGGCGCCGTGTGGAGCGAAACATCCACATCAAAAGGCTGGCAATAGGACTGACAGGTAGCTTCTAAGCATACAGCTCAATAAAGCCAGACATAATACAGCAGGGGCATTGTTAATTAGCTGTATACACACAACTTTTTGTTTGGATGTGGAGGCTACTACTTCCCTCCTCATTCCTCTCTAATGATAACAGATCGTCCTAACAAACCACTTTATTTTGAAGTATGATTTTGTTTTGTTCAATAATTTTTTGGTGCTTTTTCAGCAAATGCAAAATAGTTGTTTTATTTGTTGCTAGAAGATACTACTAATGCCATTTTTTTTCTACAATACCTATTAAGCGTTGAACTTTTGTGATGCCCAGTATTAATCACTTGACTTGTAGCAGCTTGCCAAATTAAGCTACCTCTGCAGTCAGGATTCTTTGACCAGACTTAGTGGCGTAATAAATCTGATACGTGTTGCGGTAGGACGCAGAAGACTGATGACCAAAAGAAGCACATAGCTAAAGGATTCCAATCTATGTGATAATCGTGCTTTTCAATCTGACATTTCCTGAGGCATTGGACAAATAGAAAAGTTAACCAGACTAGTCTGAAATTCAAAAGATAGTTTGGTTTCATCACTGGAAAAGCATTACTTTTAGGCTATTTAACACTTGGTAGCTCAGACTTGTTGATGGTGAAGTTTATAATGCTTTACGTTTCTTTATGTTGTACCCTTGCAAAATGCTTCTTCAAGTTTCAGATTGCCTCCAAAGACCCAACCTCCGTCCTAATTCGTTGCTTGTCCTTGTTTAACAAAATTACTGTTCTGGCGTTGGAAAAGTGACGCAATTTCTATTAGCTGCATATGGTTGCCACGGTAACAGACTGCAGTACACTAGGGGCCAGAGGCTGCTACTGGCCCAGGGAATAATGATAAACGCTCAGCTAGATGTCTCAGTCTAGGGGAAGGGTTACGGTTAGTTTTAATTCTCTTACTATAAATAAAATCCTGTAAAATAATGGTAGACCAAGTGCAGTAGCGATAACACGGAACTTGAACTAGTTTGGAGGAACGATTCCAAGCAGAATAATCACAAATTTTGTAACTGTCAGCAGTTAATTTTTGCCTCACCACCGGTATCTCTATACGGAGCGTATTGATTTATTTAAATTGTAAATAAATATCACACAATAGTGGAACTAAAAACGCAATAAAATACTATTCAACTTCGTAAAACAGTGTGAAACATAATGTATGAAAATTTTACGATGTTCAATTCCAAGTGTTATTCCACTATCTTAAAAATAGAACATAAAAGATGATGAGATTGAAACTTCAGTTGTACGCCTGAATTACCCCCCCCCCAAAAAAATAAATTAAACTGAACAACTAAACAAATGACCCCCCGCCGAAAAAGAAAAACAAACAGTGAAACCTTATACACGTGAAAATCGATCCATTTATATTACATTGGTGAATAGTTTAAAGCTAGTACCACAAGGTAAGTATTTCATTGCATACTGATGTCTGTTGATTGATATACAAATCGGAGTACACAAATTATGCGAAGTCTGTTATCCGCCTCTCCCCCCCCCTCCCAAAGTTATGTAGTAGTGTGTTCAACGATTTAACATAATCAGTTACAATAGAATACCTATTGGTTATCAATATGTATCTTACTGTTGGGCAATATAAATGATTCGACCTTTTTGGAAATTCCCGCCGTCAGATATTCGTTAATTATGAGGTATGATCTCGGGAGGTGTTCAACGCAAGTTGTTACGCTGGTCTTGGTCTGCATGTATGTTAAATTGCATCCTTTGAGATATTGTTAATGCACCATACTGAGTCTGATCAGAGCACATGTACAGAATTTCAAACCGAGTTCTACGAAGTATTGAACCACCTGAAAACATGCTAGGTAGATATCTGCAGATAACACAATCATAGTAAATTTGCAAAAGATAAATTTGGTTAAAATAAAAGAAAACCATAAACTATACTCTGTTATGATTTGAAAAAATGTGACCGTACAAAGTGCATTTGTAACATTAAGAACATCAACCCAATTATTAAGGCCGAACTGGTTATTATGAGGGACCAAGCTTGTAGATATCAAATTTCTTATTTTTTTTTTTTGTTTGTCTCTGCAATTTCATCATGCAGCACACGACCCTCCCCAGCTTTCAAGTATTATTGATGCGTACCAGTCCTTCACCTTGATCTCTATATTACATTTTAACTTATGTGCATACATTATGATAATTCCATAAAGCGGGTTCCCGGTTGGCCTTGTATACCCAGTAGATTCATTATCTGTGTTTAACTCTCTCTGTTCTTTGTAGGATACTAAGTAAACAACGCAAGTCAGCGTGCTTTCGTATAAACTGGCCAAAGCAGGCCAAAAAAGGTATTTACTTAACTCTTCCAGTGCCAACTGCGACTTAAGTCAAACTAAAAACGTACTGATTTGAATGATGATAAGGGTGCTAGTTTCATGTCCCCTGTAAAAGGCCCTTTTATTCCAGCACCACCGGGGCTGTAGTTGCATAATTGTCCAGGTCAACAGCTTTCCTGGGCCCGCTTTGATCATGTTGCTCCCAGAGCGTGCCCAGGAAAGCTTTTGACTTTTGTAGCACTGAATTAAACAATTTTCCCCGCAAACAGCAGGCACGTTGGCGTCCACGAGAAAAAGTTTTTTTTATGTAGAATTATAATCTGGAATCATTGTCTAATCACAATAAGCGCAACTGTATTTGTGATTAGTAGGCAAATTACAAGCCCTGATATTGAAAATGAAAACTATTAATTAACAGGAAACATAAATCTTACCAACTTGTGTTGCATCAAATACAAACAGAACTACACAAATCTGATGCGAAATGAGTTAAACGGGAATTTACACACCCTAGCGTACTTATATGCTATTTTAAATATCCATAAACTGTCTTTCATGTACGTATCATTAAAATCTGTATCAGTAGTTTTTCCTTACATTATCATGGTTTTTATGCGATTTTCCTTTTTTCGGAATTAACAGATTTTTTTTCTTAATTTGCACATTGCATTTTTCTGCAAATAAAAGCAACTAACTTACCCGTTTGGTATTTTGGTCATCGATAATAACTCCGTACGATAGTCCGGTACACCTTGTTTCTTAGCCAGTGATATCTCTAGACCTCTGGCCATCACAAAGAATTTGATCTTCTGCAGATTCATGCCCAGGGTACTCTAATTTTGTTGCCAATATTAAGCACTTTTATTACAGCTATCATGCTTCTGATAGTGCAGGAAGGACCTCCTCTCCGCTACAACCCGATTAAAGCAGAACGATATAACGGCGCTCTTTTTCAGCAACGGGACAATAAAGGAAAAATTATGGAACATATTTTATTAGGCCGCTCATGTTCAGCAATTGGTCAGCCGGGACGCATTCGGCTTCATTAGACATATCAGGCTTGTTTCCTGTCTCCAGCAACACAAGCTAGGGCACTATAATGACTACATATAAGTGTCTTTGTTTCTGAACGATCGGCTTGAATAGAGCCGAGACACAAACTAGCTTTCCCTATTTTATGCCGCTAAGTAGGGGTGCTAATGAACAAGGCAACTGTTCTGTGCCTCGAAAACACAGCTTTGCTGGCAATGAAAATGACAACCTTTAATGAAGATTTGCAAAGAGACAGATTATCCTACGCCGGAAGTAATCTTTGTGTTTGTTCCAAAGTCGTTAGATTTTTCTATCGCTGAATGGAACTCATGATTATGCGCTCGAGGTTTGGAAGTGTGACCGCCGCATCATCACGCAACACCCGATTTTGCCTGTTTTTCATACAAATTTATTTCATTTCAAGCGAAATTTTCCACTTACCTATCACTAATCTCTTTCGGGTACATTCACACCACATGTGGGGACCAATTAGAAGATACATAGGGCCATACGGTCGGTGCCTTTCTATTGATTCAATGGCTGGTCTTTCATCAATCTTTCATATCGTCCATTGCAATATGCCAATAATCTTGGATTAAAGGATGTACCAATAAATTTATGTGTTGTCAGCGATTTGGAGCACGCGACAAGTGGACGGTAGACCCCGGAGAAGTGAAGTATTGGGAGGGGTCATTAGCACGAATTATTACCATAATTTGGAGTTTTTATATCACGATTCGGCGAATTTGATTTATTATCAGACCACTTGGATCCACCATTAGGATGTCGGTACAGTGGCTTTACTGTGTTTTATGGGATCGTTCATTCGTACGTAGCTGGCAAGGTACTAACAGACCTGTAGCTGACATGACAGTGGACATGATATTCTCGACAAAACTGGATGTTCACTGAATCGATGTCACCTGTCGATGATTTTTACGGGGTGATTGAAGGGTGAGCAAACTATTAGCAGTAATGGGTGCTAAAGGGGTCGGAAAAAATTACAAAAAGTACACTGATTTTTATTTCACTCTTACATCGACAGTACCCGAGACATTAAAAACACTTTGAGCTTTTTTGCGAAAAAAAAAAAAAAAAGGTATCTTAGTAGTGAATACAACCTTTACAGGTTTTCTTTCATTGATTTCCGAATGGATCATCATGTTACTGGCTAAATAAAAGTGAGAATGGAGAAATCATCAAATCTTAATGTAGGATAAGCAATTGAAGTGAGGTAAAACCGACAAAAACTGAGGGGGCTCGTGTTTCTTTTCATTTACATGTTAAATGAAATTATAACAGTAACTCTTACATCCAGGATTCAATATGAATATGTAAAAGTACGTGACGATACAACAAAACTAGGTTCGCTATTTTCACTTTATTTGTACAACAACAGAACATGTCGACATGTGCATTATTTTGCATAATACAAACTACGCAATGAAACAGCAAAGAAAATTGCAAACAGTTGAGTGAATGAAAGCAAAGTTTGCATTTGTGTCATTCATACTTGAAAAGGCCTGCCAATTATATAATACAAATTGCTGAACATCTTTGATAGAATTTACCACACAGTGAGGGCATAAATTCATCTAGCCACCATGAAAACAAATAGAGTGCGAGGTGAAATATATTTCGGAACGGTCATGTACTCCATCGTAGGATGGAAAGGTACACTGTCGCAATATGTTTTGAGAAACCCTTATAATTAAAAGGTAGCAGCTATTATTGAGCGAAGACAAGTGTTCACGGTATCTAAATTTCTATTTGATGACATTAAATAAAAGAATCAACGCAACCATGAGCAACTATGATGCACTGTGACTGGAAACCAAAGGATACTTATATTTCAATCAATCAATCAATCAATCAATCAATCAATCAATCAATCAATCAATCAATCAATCAATCAATCAATCAATCAATCAATCAATCAATCAATCAATTAGTCAATCAATATATATGTAAATTATATATATTATATATATATATATATATATATATATATATATATATATATATATATATATATATATATATATATTGTATAATCGTTCAGATCAATTTTTTTAAAACGTCATTAGCACCCATACAATTTCTTCTCATCGGAGAGCTCATTCCAACTATCATTCCCTCTGGAAGTTATACCTCGTTGTCATTAGATTTTGTCGGCTGAATTATTATCTACAATTCCCTCTTTCTATCTATGGACGAACATTTTGATCTAATTTGTTTTAACAAGCTCGTTTAACATTCTGGATTGGAAGAGAAACAATATGAAATCCTTTTATCATTTGTATACACATAAACATGAAAACAAAATTAGCAAATTTTAGTTAACAAGAAAAGAGAGTCTAAAGCGAAACGTACTACACAACAGTTTTTGAAACCGAAATTTATGTTTCTCGATCCACTGGAGGCCATTAATTGGATATATTGCAAGTCGCAAAGAATTGTAACACGCCAGTCACAACATTTTAGACGAAAGAAGAAGCTTTTTGTAAGACCGTGTCTTTTTGCATTTGCCCTTTATTTTTGGTTTTTATTTTTTCCGACAACAGAATGTTAGAACATACTTCATGCACCTTAACGCACCTATAGTATGTGGTGTGCTATTTTGGTCTCATGGCATGGTTTGTTGTTAACACAGCAATTGCTACGTGTATATACTTTTACCTTTTTGGTGCACTTTCAAAGGTCCTACCACATCCTCTGTCTTGTCGCAAACAAATTTTGTTTGTACTTTTGGCACCCAAAATAACCACAGGTTCACATGTAATAATTATTTTATGAAATATCTAATTTATGTTTTTTATTTTGTCCAGGTTCTTGCATATACATATTTTAAAACGTATGGTAAACCTTTTGGGACAACTGTTTTCCTTTTGTCAAAACAAGTAGTATGCGTAATATATATCATCTCTTCTATTTTGGAGCGATACACCCAGACGAGACTCGTTGCATACATGAAATTCATTCTTAGTCTTGATTTTCTATAAAATCACATTTATGCCTGCAGGAAAATGAAAGGTTGAGCAAACGGCGATAGGAACGCTGCATAAAACATATGTAAATAAAGAAACAAATACATGAAGAAAAAAAACAAATATATGAACAAATAAAAACATTTTTTTTTTTACATTAATTAGATGAGCATATGGTAACTTTCTGTTAGGGGTAAACAACGGCACTTTAGAGTGATCACTTTAAACTGCTAGGGGACTCAAAGTTCGTTTTTGTTTGATTATATACTCCATTTTTCATCCATTATACTACACCATATTTCCAACATCATTTAAATTAATGGACTGTGCTGGGTGTATCATAATAAAGCGTCCTTCAGGGAATACACTTACGCTTGGATACATCTGCTTATTTATGGGGGTATCAATAGACCATGTCAGAAATGAGTTTCACCACCAGATGGCTCTGGGGTACTATACACCCTAGCCTGACAGAGTGCCCACTAGCTAAGCATGGCAGAGTATGGGAGGTGGACAGTCTTTGAGTTGAAACAGGAACTAATCAAGAGAGGAGCACCAACTAAAGGCAAAAAGTGTGATTTAGTAGAAGGTAAGTACTTGCTGATCAGTTTCATATATTATCTTACAGGAATTTATCCCAAGATTACAAGTTTAGTCACTTGACTCCAATGGGTTGAACCAGCAGTTTACATCACTGGTCATATATTGCTGTGTGTGTGTTGTCTCTTGGCCACACACAATTCTGTGACAAGTCAAATTATGAGACTGTGATTAAAAGTATAATTAATGTTCCATAAAGAGAGACTTTCATAGCCATACATACATTATTTTGAATGTGGAATAACCTGGTCAAAGTGTACATAAGCCACCAGTAGCCTGACCTGAGCCAAGCCTCTGGGGCCCAGCCAGTAGCTTGTATATTGGGTCACTCCAGGGGATTAGCAAGGTGTTAATGCTGCTGTTGTCTAGTTCATCTGGGGAGAGTGCTCTATTGGTGTGCTGTGTATACAAGACACTTGTTGGTAATGTGTTTGTCCAGAATAACAATGAGGTAAAAACACTGAATACTTAAAGGCAAAGATGAAAAACTGAACAAGAAAAGGAAAACTAACTTTGGGATGGGACATGCGCATTGGCGGTATGTTTTGTGTGCTTTCAGTTATGGTTTTGAATCCTTGGTCGGGCCATTGAGGAAGGGGTGTTTCTTTTTTCAGACTGAGTATAGGTTCAGAATGAAAATTGTTATTTCTGTCATATGCGTCAAGTCTGAAAAAAAGTGCAAGACTAAATATGTGTCCTGTCAACAGAACTGTATGAGGTAATGAAGGGCAGCCAAGCTGTTCAAATGTAAGGAAAAAGGTAAACTTTCAAACTGGAGGGGACATAAAGTTACTTTTCCTTTTCTTGTTTAGTTTTTCATCTTTGCCTTTGAGTATGCAGTGTTTTTACCTCATTGTTATTCTGGACAAACACATTACCAACAAGTGTCTTGTATACACAGCACACCAATAAAGCACTCTCCCCAGAGGAACTAGACAACAGCAGCATTAACACCTTGCTTATCCCCTGGAGTGACCCAATATACAAGCTACTGGCTGGGCCCCAGAGGCTTGGCTCAGGTCAGGCTACTGGTGGCCTATGTGCACTTTGACCAGGGTATTCCACATTCAAAATAATGTATGTATGGCTATGAAAGTCTCTCTTTATGGAACATTAATTATACTTTAAATCACAGTCTCATAATTTGACTTGTCACAGAATTGTGTGTGGCCAAGAGACAACACACACACAGCAATATATGACCAGTGATGTAAACTGCTGGTTCAACCCATTGGAGTCAAGTGACTAAACTTGTAATCTTGGGATAAATTCCTGTAAGATAATATATGAAACTGATCAGCAAGTACTTACCTTTCTACTAAATCACACTTTTTGCCTTTAATTGGTGCTCCTCTCTTGATTAGTTCCTGTTTCAACTCAAAGACTGTCCACCTCCCATACTCTGCCATGCCTAGCTAGTGGGCACTCAGTCAAGCTAGGGTGTATAGTACCCCAGAGCCATCTGGTGGTGAAATTTCTGACATGGTCTATTACCTGTCATGTGAGAAATTCTGTGCCTCGCACTCATCTACGGTACATGAATTTTGGCTGCTTTGAAGACACGAATATGAAATTCATAGAAACAAACGACCTGTGATCCACCAACGCCAAAATACATAGCACATAAGAAAAATTTCATGCACCCTGAGATCTTTGGAATGCTCAAACAGATTTGTCAAGGAACATTTATTTGTTGGTTCACAAACTACATTTACCTAATTTTTGAAGTGCGGATCCTGCGTTATATATCTACCTTTAGTGAGATAGTGTTTGCGTCGTGTTTTGTCACTGACTGTGACATGGAATGGAAACAGGTTTATTCAGAAGAAAGCGGGCAAAGGATGGGTCCATTTCTTGTATTATGGGCGCAAACAGACCCAAGCGCTTAGCCATTACAGAAAGTGATCATGAAGCTTATTGCCAGGAATCAATAATTATCTGACATTTCAGAGGGTCTTGAGTGTTGAAGGAACATTGCCAACCGAAGCCAAAGCAACAGGGTCGATTGTCCCACACACATAGGCTATCAACTAATGGACAGAATCCTCGATTGGTCAGTTACAGCTATCGATATGTGTTTATTGGCGTTTTAGCCGACCTTCTTGTTTGACAGGGGCCATTTGAATCGATTTTTGCTTAAGTCTTTTTTTTTTTAGGCTGTGCACTGATTATACTTGCCATGCTGGAGTTCTAGATGGAGTGGACATAATAAACTTCAGTCAGATAATACAAAACCTTTTCTCCAAAAATGCCCTCTGTGATGCTATGTTTTGCGTGCAAAATGTCGGACGTGACATAGGAGGTAAACATTACCTTGGATCTCGTGACACTGATATTAAGGCACATGAGTTATCCATTTTCTCATGTATAAAAAAAAATTACAAAAAACTGAAATTGAGAACACCAAGGAGTTTTTTGCGCGTGCATGTAATTTTAGGCTGGACTCCCCATTAATGTACGACATGTATATAGTATTTGCAAATCTAGTAAAACTACTTGCAGTAATACTTTTCTTGTGTTACTAAAATGGCGTACAAACATTCTGTTCTCATCAGTTTCTCATGTTTTGTTATCTGTGTAATGTTCAAACTTAAGCGTTAAGATGAAATTGATAATGGCGATTTATCTTTTAGCCTATAACTAGATGCTTTCATCATCATCATCATCATCATCATCATCATCATCATCATCATCATCATCATCATCATCATCATCGTCGTCGTCGTCGTCGTCATCATCATCATCATCATCTTTATAATAATAATAATAATAATAATAATAATAATAATAATAATAATAATAATAATAATAATAATAACATTTGTATTGAATTCCAGTACAACTTCAACTTGTATCGTGTCCCTGGACTATAAAAGAACCCATATAAATATTTTCCTGGTTTCGCAAGAACATGTGAAAATGAACTGACAGCTGATCAAATTATTTCTATTTAGGTATCAGTTTGAGTTATTTTCTTTACCAACGTCGGCCGGACCTTTTCGTTTACTTAAGATTAGAGGCCAAGTAGCAAGGTTGAAAGTGTATTGTAAAAAATCATGTTTATACCCAGTAAAACTTGACAAAACGCGCATATATTATCACTTGTGTATCTCGGCATACAACCCAGCTAAATTCGGTTTACGAAGAAACAACAGGTACTGTCATACCTTATGGCCAGGTGTTGTGATCACGTGGTCATGCCGCCCTAATTTCCAGGCAAACGGCAATGCATCTGATAAATTTTACACTGGAAAATTGCAGTAGCTGGCCATTGTGCACATAGGACAGGTCCTCAATCCATGATTGATATTAAAAGATCCCCATTACAGTGTCGCCGTTAGTTTTGAAAGTGTTCTTCTGCATGCGGTAACTCTCAAAGTAGATACCTTGGTTAGTATAGTCTTCAATTGTTTGATGCTTTAAGCCCTCTTATAACACAACAACATGCCGTTATCAAAGAGGTTGCAGCAAACAAATAAATTGAATAAATCTTTTTCGGCAAAAATTTATAAAGGCATTAAAACTTGTCATTTTATCTTCAGAAAGCGACTGCTTTAGCAATGATATCTTACATAAAGCAAATAGCTTGATCTTGTGATTTCAATTCTTTATGGTGCATTTCTACAATTATTATATTCTTCTCGTTATGAGAGAAAAGAATTGATGAAGGAGAACAGATATTCTATTAATTTCGTATCAAAAGGTCGAAAACAAAGAGTGCTTTGAATTATTTGAAAGCGATTGATGGTGATCCTTTTTCGGTCTTAAATCATGTCACACACCGTGTTCCTACGATAAAATAAATATCTCAGCTGTAAAAAGATAGAAAGGAGCTGACAACCCATACACGTCAAGCCTTATGCTAAATGTATTGTTGAAGTTGAGCAGCACTGAATCTTAAGGGTTACTGTAATATTAATTGGAATTCATTTTGCATTGTGTTGCAACCTATTGGTTATTATTTAAGGTAGCGATCAAAGACAAAAGATTGATGTTGGGAAACAATGAAGGGACCATAAATGAATGTTCGAATCACAATTACTTGGATATATTATTTTTTTCAATCTGTAAATATTGCGGTTAATGTCCAGACACATTTTGCACCAAAGGCCATTCAAAGTTACCCTTTCGTTGTAGGACATAGGCCCCACGCAAAAGCCTTTTTGAATTTTATTAATGGAATCGTGGTCAGTAATAGGTTATTACAGTAATAAATGCATGAAATCAAAATCATGAGCACATCAAGGCTATAATCCAATTTCCAGAAGTCGTCTGAAATCCAACCAAAGATTAATACATCGTATCCTTCCAATTACAATTTTTTTTCAAAAGGGAATACTTCTGTAGTAAGTTCAAGAGCAAGGACAAGCACAAACAGTCCAATCGCATTTGATTCCGGAGAAAGAATTTTTTCCTGACACTCGCGCTGGTATTTTTGACAGCTTTACCCGTAACCAGAACGAAAGTCTGTTTACTTTGTTTTCAGCGGGTAAGCAACCTTCGTTAAGCTGAGGACACATTGCACATTAGGAGAAACACATTCCAGACAAACTATTTCGTTGAAACTCCGTTTTGTTAATATACACGTTTTCTTTACTTTTGAGGGTTTTTTTCATATAAGTAGTCAAAAGTAGTAAAAGCAGCTCAAAAACATTTATATGGCTTCCGGTGATGAATACTATCATTACAATATAAGGACATATTGGAGTGCCACCTGTTTAAAATAGTTGCTACGCAAAATTTTATCACCATATGACAAAGCTTTTTAATATTTAAGTATAATGTGTAGATCAACACAAATGTTCTGATTTATAAATTATGAATACAATTCTATCTAAATTCCGTCAAAACTAAATATCATATTTTGACATATTGGGAAATGTGGGTATTACCAAGGCAAATAGGTCAAGAGCACCAAAGGCAGGTTAAGATTATATTGTTATGACTGTAAAGCGAACGTGACACACATTCTGGTCAAATCAAAGGTCTAGATTCACGTCACCACGTCGTAACTCGCCACACGTAAGTTTTAGGACTTGTTCGGGGCCCATTTGTAACGAAATCTAGTATTGCAGATATTCAGCCATACTATGGGTATATTATTCTGACATAAGGGCAGATATAAGGACCTAGCGGTCCTAGGGATCCACGTTCACGATAAAATAAAATAGTATAGTGTACTATAGTACAGCATTGCATAATACAGGATAGTATAGCACAATACAATGCAATACAATATAATATACATAAAATAAAACTTAGGGAAATGATTTAAAACAGAACAAAACAAAAGAAAAGAAAAAAGAAAACAGGGGCACAACACATTAAATCATTTTTGAAGCGTTACGTGCATAGCGATGCCTGTCCTGGCTGAGCAAAACCATTAACTATATTACACACAATTGATGACTGAGAGAAAAAGTTAAAATCTTGGTCATGGCATTAATCATGCAAAAGGTTTTCAAGTAGCACAATGAACATTAGAAGACACCAAAAAAAAAAAAAAAAAAAAACCAAAACCAAAAAAAAAAAAAAAAAAAAAAAAGCAACCAAGAAACCCACAAACCAAACTACCATCACCTTCCCCCGAATAAAATAAAAAAAAAATAAACAAAGAAAAGCAATAATTACAACCCCTCCCCCCAATAACAATAGAGGGTTACTTCTACACGGCCTCATATCGATAAGATGGAAAGTAGTGTTTGTTTGCCCCTCCCTTTTGTGTTGTTGTCCTTATATGTGAATTTCTTTTATGCTCGTTTGTAAGATATTGAGTGTATCTTTCAACGAAAGTTGTTCTGAGATGTGAATAATACGGCACTTGATCGCGCCTGTAAGGAATCGGTCGAGCTTTAGCCGTTAATTCCTCACTTCAGACAAGCATAGAACCAAAGTTAAATGAGTAGGCGTAAACACCATGTTTATTCACCCAAGAGGTAAAAAAGAGCATATAACATTCCCAAGTAACGTGTACAACGTAGTGAGGCATCTTGTCGGTTCATTCAAGCCCAAAGATCGCTTGATTAATACCCTATCGCCTGTAGGATGTTCTACTCATGCAAGCGCAGGCGTAAGTTAATCGACCACATGAAAGAAATCCTTTTCTTTTTTATGTGTAGCCAGTCTTCAATAAAAAAACCCAAACTGCTCAAGTTACAAAGGTAAACATGCGAAATGCATCTGTTCCGTTGGAATGTGAATTACCTTTATCTGTTGATGCAAGATTCACATTTCCCCATTTTAATAAGATTTTCCATAGCTGCTGTAATTGCACATGGTTCAGCAAACGTTTTAACTTGCTCACACGAGCAACCTAATGTGTGGACTGGCATGTTGAGATCTATCTAAGAACGTTAAATCAGACACACAGGATGGAATAACCAGTTCGCACAGCAATCCATTTTAGTAAATTCGAGATATAACATAGCTGTGATCACGATTCTGTTTCATATTTATTATCAAATGTCATCAAAACTTTAAAGAAAAAAAATACCATGAAGCATTCAGCACATCAAGGTACTTAAAGTACACAAAAAAAATCATGTTTAGGTAGCCTATGCATTCAATAGGAAGTTCGTTCTATGACATAGAACAGCGACAGTTTTAGAGAGCACGCACACGGTGCAGCCACAATATAAGTTTCTCTGTATTAGTGGCTTGAGTAATGTACAGTCTCTAAAGTCTCTACAAAATTACATTTCAGTGAACACTCTCCGCAAGTGCAGTTACTTTTTAAGACTGGATAACAAATTAACCATACACAGTTGATTTAGCAAATGCATGGTAGGACGAGTGCCCATAAACGTATTATCTCTGGCGTTTATCCATCAATGTTTCCCACGTGCATTACCATGTTGTATTTATTTCAATTGTTAAAGTCATGGCTCGTGCCTGCAAGGTAGCATATGGTGGCTTTATGCAGATTAAGGGTGGATTACCAATTGGATATGACCTCTCATGCTTTAAAAAATCAACGAGTGATGAATGGATGTTGAAAAATCCGCATGCAATGTGTTTCGCAAATGACCTTATCATGGGACACATGTAGTCACAACATTAATAACCTCAACCGTTTATGTATAGTTTGAGACAAACGAGTCGCTATAACAGTTTCTCCTCTATGGGAAATTGTTCAGAGAATACAATCAAAGAGATGCAGCACATGGAATGATGCACACTAAAAATCAGGGTGTATGGATAACGCTCGTTGTCCTATTAGTTTCTAGAATTACCACCTCAGGACATAATACTAAAACCTTTTCAGGTAATTGTACTTGAAACGGCTGATCATTTGACCTTCTGCTAGATATTAGTGTTAACACTTATGGAAGAAAATCATTCCACTGAAATTTGTGTTGCAAATATTGACCTTGTTGACACAAATCATTGCATTCGATGAAAAGACAGAAATAATGATCTTAATTGGCCAACTACAATAATATTGTCTTCAAATTGGCAATGATGATATCTAAGAGGTTGTAATTGATGTATCACCAATCAAGCCATACATGCAGAGACACCTTATTTTTGTAATATGTCACACGGCTGGATCGTAATTGATTGATTTATGTTTGTATGACTTAACCTAAGAAGTGATTCACTCAACTCAGAGAGGCCTGATAATTTAAGCTGTACCCCAACTCTCTGACATACTTAAAAGGACCCCGAGGGGGTCCTGGTATTCGTCAGGCAATACATTTTAACGTTTACTCGGTATTTAACACGTTTTATGCTTATTCGGCAAAACCGGGCCTATATATGACCAGTTGGATTCGTCAAGATGGAGGACAATAATCATGACAATTGAGACTTATTTTTCAGAAAACTATGATGAAGAATATGCCGTATTTGATATACATATTATATAGTTTGGGCAGAAATACTTATATTCGGTATTCAGTAAGTCTTTTTTAATATAATTCGTACAATTATACAGATTATCCCATATTCCATAATAAAAACACTTTCTTTCACATTTCATGACGCAACACCCTTGTTCAAGTCCAAACGTAAAATCTGCTTGCACGCACTTTGCAGTGAGTTACGGTTGCTCATAGCGTGAATTAAGATGATTTTGCATGCCTTATTTTAACAAATTATGATAATGAATGCAGATGAATTACCCAAATTTGTCCTGTATACAAACTAGCGTGGGGAAGTTCACAACTGGGAATTATTAAACCATCTTCCCGCGGATTGTCTTCATTGAAAGTGTTACACCTAGCTGCATTAGTTGACAGGTGTTTGCATTTACATTGACATAAAAACTTTGAATACAAGTAAAATATTAAGGTAATAAAACTTATATTTCCTCATATATTTCTACAATAAAGCATAAATACCAATACATGTTCTAACCAGTTCGATCAAGCAAATCAACTGAAACCCGTTTCAATTTCGAAAGAACTGAACTGCTGATAATCAATCACCAACACCACTAGGTTATATGCAAACTGTCATCTGGGCTTTGCTGATTCAACTGTGTTCCTAGGATTAATGATACTGAGAAAAAGTTTGCTGAATTATGCTATATAAGGTCAATTTGCTCCTTGTTCACTGGAAGATATAAGATTTACTAAACAAATAATAAGAATAGAGTGCCTTTTTGTTGCAGCAAAAATTCAACACAATATATAAGGCGAAAAGTAATCAGATAATCACCCTAAATGAGTTACACCCCTTGAAAACCAAATTGTCAAATGTCAACTTAACAAAAATGTGTGGGTGGTGATGAGTGAATAAAAAGGATTAAGTGCAAAGGCAATAAAGCTCCACATGTCCCCGCGCTTACTCTGCACAATCAGGATACAATATCAAAATAAATAAATTAATTAGAATACGGTTAAAGATCAACTGCTAAAGCACCATAAAATAAAGCTTATTAAAACCAGTGGCATGTTACAGTGGAAGAGAGGCACTCCCATGTTAATTTCTTCTTTGTTATTACTCTTAATATATATATATATATATATATATATATATATATATATATATATATATATATATATATGGTGTCTCACCACACATCAAAAAATAAAATGTAATGTTAGACTATTTCAACCTATCCCTCCGTTCCTTTGCAATATTTGTAGCTAGTGTAGTATCATGGTTTCTATCATTGCTCCACGCCAGGACCATGTCATATAACTTGACCGTGTTTAATTACGAGGTTATGACAAGAAGAAATAAGGTCCCGAAGAGATATTCTTTTTGCCATAGGGTGTATGCTTGGAAACTATTTCAATACCTGCACAATACTCAATGACAAATATTAGAGGGGGTAGCTTGGTCATTGACCTTTAAAGCTCATCGATACAAGGTATACCAACCAAAAGTGCTTTCAACGTTTTGACATTTAATATGTACTCTGTTATTTCTGAAACTTTGTCGAATGTGTGTGCTGCAAAGATATACGTACCGGAATAAAATGCATAAGTATAATTATTTGCAAATGAGAAATATTTGCCCGTGTTCAAAGAGAGTTAGGGATGGAAACTGAGATCCTAATATTGAATCCGTCACTATACGTGATCCTTTACAAGATACGTGAATGCGGTCGATATATGAAGCAGAACCCTGCTAATTCAAGTCTGGTTTCATTATCCCACACTCCAATAAAAGCATTTGTCAGGATTCTCACTTTTTTCCAATAAAAGACATTTTTTCCAAGTCAATCCCCTATGTCAGTACTCTCTTCATCAACCATACATCACCTTTCTCGAGGACAACTTCACATTTGATGAAGTACCAGCATGAAAAACCGCTCCAGCACAAATCAATGTCACCAACCTTGATATTGGTTGTGGGTGTTAATGCATAAATCTGATTCAATAACTACGTCCTTTACTACGGAATATCTTGCAGTAGTTCTGACTTCCCGTGGCAGTTGGTGGGGGAAAATAGCACAGAACAACGCTTTAAATCATACGAGACCTGCGTTGGTTTTTGACACAAAATAACGTTTCTTTCTTGCGCTTATAAGGGATGTCTTTTGAAAAATCTAAATGTGGTTCGTTTTTTCAAAGAATCCTTTTTTCTACACTATGAAATACTAAGTTAAGTGGTTTATAGAGGTCCTTTTTATGGATAATGGTTACATGCACTCTCAATAGAGCAGAATGTTTAGTTGTTCGGGTTTTTTGGTTTAACTTGATTTTCTGAATTCTATTGCATTTTCAGGACTCTGCAGAACCTACTGTCGCCATAATAGCACAGCTCAATAAATTTCTTCACTAGTGGTTTTTAGCTTTAAAGTTTACTCCTGCGTATATCCACATTGTTCTTTGTCGATCACCACATGTGCATACAAGTTAAAATACCACGAAAGTCTTTCCTGAACTATATTTCATTGTAATGTACACGGTAAGAGGCTCCCATCTCATGCAGCAACATAATTTTGTGCACAATGGTCTTCAGTAATGGGGATTTTTTTCTCATTATTTTTTTTCTTATTGACCTGTTTTTAATCAATATTCAACTGGTTTGGGATAATTTTCTTCATATTGAGAATTTTCATCTGTATTGGTTGACACGTATTTTGCCTGTTACATAACGAACTTCTTGCCCCCGACAAAATGAAGAAAGGAACAAAATACTTGACGGAAAAAATTAGGGGATTTTGAGCACTTTTTCCGGAATGAAATTCATTTCTTCACATTGGTATTGAAAGGTACATGTTCATGTTTTGGTAATTCTTGAATCACCGTATTTTGCTGTATTTACCCTTACTTTCACTGTTGGGTTGAAATTTATGAATGCGGCTAATTTTTTTCTAAGCTTTATATGAAATGTGTATCAAAAATAATCAAACACAGAGAAAAAAGCAGACATTCTTCTATTTTGTATCCCTTAAAAAAGCAATACTTTAAATAGAATTTTGTCATGGAAAACGTGCAACTCTCTCTCTATCTATCTATCTATCTATCTATCTATCTATCTATCTATCTATCTATCTATCTATCTATCTATCTATCTATCTATCTATCTATCGATATATCTGCAGGGACAGAGACTATGCACAGGATATAGGTAACGATAATGCACAAACTGTATCGGATAATGGTCGACAGTGGAGGACTCCGCTTAAATAGTGCATCTGATTGCGTTGCACGAAGGTACACTATTTAGTCCAAACAAGTGAATGTACACATCTATTTACAACCATAAATATCAAAAATCTTTTATATTTCCCACGAAAAGAACACAAGGAATCGTTGTGACTGTGGTTATGCTGCATTCCACTTTCTGCAGCAGATTATTAATGAGATGTGACCCACACCCCTGTGCAAAAATGGTTTCGCCCAATGTATATGAACAACGCGGAGCAATCAATGTAATCTCATGATTAGTGTCAAGATGTACAATTATGTTTCCTTCTGTTTTGCTGCAAAAAATTGAAAAGCCTCGATGCAAATCTGCTTTTATTGCATGGCCAGCACTCAGAACCTGTCACAAACAGTGACCAATGAAATCATCCAGACTCCGTAATGCTTACATCAGTGCAAATTTTTTCTTTTAGACCATAATTACCACTTCTGGCTTGTTCTTTACAAACGGGGAAGTATAGATCCAAATCATGCCTGGCGTTTCTTCTGTTTCAACTTCATTTGTTTTTGTATTGTAGCTAAGCCCTTAACATGTGACCCGCACCGCACTAGAATGATATTGAATTTCTGGAGTTTGTCCATTTTAACTTGGGTTTATTACTGCTGTGGCTTTGGCTGACAGAAGGTCAGTCGGCTTGCTGGGTCAGCTTTTTCTTTTTTTACATGATCCGAATGAACATTTTTAACTGACAAAAATATGTAATTGTATTGACACTGAGTCACAAGCTGCTACAGAGCTAAATGTTGACAGGCATGAGTTACATGTATACGAAGCCCTGGCAGATCCAATTGGCATGGTATCTCGATATAGTGTAAGAAAACGACCCCAATCGTGATCACTGCCTATCGAGCGCAACCGTTCTTCTGGTAAGCCTTTTTCTTTCTTTCCTTTCCTTGCCTACGTACAGAGACCCTTATAACCGTCAGACCGTTGTAAATACGAAACATTATTTTGGCCTTTAAATTCACGTGTGAAACTTTTCAATTTTTTATATTTTATATTTTTTTAGACATTCGATTTTAAGAGCAGATGAATGTGGAACTGCGGGTCTTTATTCACAATACAACACCCATATCAAAACTATAGAAAAGTCTCAATGGGCTCTTCGGGTCTTTGCACAATGGGCTGCAACGAGATGTTCAAAATGTTCAAATGGCACATCCAATATGAAGAATATGATAGGCTTGTCAAGCTTAACACATCACTTTTCAACATGACAAAATCTGAATTTGATATCATTCTTTTAAACTTCATTTCTCAAAAAACTAAACCAAAACAAAACAAAACGAAAAAACCCCAACACCCCCCTCCCCCCCAAAAAAAACAAACTAACAAACAAAAAAAAAAAAAAAAACAAAAAAAACAAAAAAAAAAAAAAAACTAGAACCGTTATGTGTGGAAAGACACAGCGTGAAATTTTGTCCTACATTCAAACAAGCTTAGAGTGGACATAGAACTGATCAAAAATCAAACGGATGACCGCAGTGATGCTGTTACTTGTGTTTTGCGGCAATTTGTAATAATTGCGGCAAATTATAACAACTGCCTCTTTGTTATAAAAATATGAGCATAAATCTGCATTAATTTGCAATATTTGCGGCAATTTGAAATAACATCCTGCAGCAAAATGTAATAAATCAGATATGCCCGGTTGTAATAATAGCCAGTGAGCTGAAAAATTGTAATTAAATGTAATAATTGTATGGAAGTATAATTTTATCTTATTTTCTTTACAGTCATCATAGAACGTTTCTCTTGAAAGCTGAATAATAAATGCCCCAGACAGACATTGTGATGTTCTGTGCCAAACTGATTAAATTCTCATTTGCTTCTTTAGTGTAAAGAGATGTAAGGTTTTGTTGAGACCACCCCTGTTAGCTACGTTGTTAAAGATGGACAGTCTCTACATTCAAGACGAACGGAGTTTACATCGATCAAATATAAATTCATATATTTGGACAGAGAGGATTCTAATCGATCCTTTTTATAATTTAAAAGAAGGGAATAAGTAATGGATAGAAATAATCCTAAAACAGATATCAACGAGCAAATTTTCTAATAGAAATATATCACACTTCCAAGACTCATAAGTTTACACAGCCACTGCATTTAATGTAACAGCAGAACGTGTCACAGAAAGAGGTTAGAGTGTTGGATTATAGGCCAACATATTTGATCAGTTCTCCAGTAATACTCTAATGACATAACCATTAAATTTTGTTATTATTTCCAGTCTGTCTGTTGCTTTGATAATAAAACTTACGGATCGTATCACTATATCTTGACATAAGACCAAATTTTATAATATCCTTTTGACCGAAGCCTTTTTTGTTTCACCTGATAAGTCTAAAGAAGGTATGCATACTTATTAAAAAAGTGAAGCTATTTGTTTGTAATGTTATCTAAATACTATTATTTCCCATGAAAGGGCCTATTTAGAATTTAATGCCGGACATCTTATGCCATTGCAAACATTTGTAAACATGTTTGACATCCTAAGATGAGGACGACGATAAACACAGCGGAAATAATAAACCCGTAGGCCTATACATTTTCCTACTGTTTTTCTGTTGTTATTTTTTTTATCTTCTTTTAACCTAACAACTTGTTTGTTCCGAGAACAATGTCTGGACATGAGAAATAGATGCCTAAACATTTATCATAATGTTTCACGGTGTATGCCTATTACTTACCAATACATTCATCTGTGGCTACTTTTCAGTGCCATTTTTGATGAATTCTGTTATTGGGTCCATTTTCTAATGACTAGGCCTAACGCAGTCTTAGGTCTTCACAAAGAAACTTACCAAGGCCTAGCCGTGTTCAACGTTTTTTTCAGGGGAGTTCCAAATTGTGCATCATGATGCATATTACATGTGATTTGGGCGAGCCATGTTATCTGTGATTGCGATATACCTAAGCATCTAGTCGGTAGGCGTAGATGTGATTAAATTTGTGACAGGCTTAAGGATTAACCGTGATGTGGAAAAGCGTTTTACAAATTACTGTGCCCTTCAAGCCTAATTAAGAGCCGATACCTACACGTCCCTGAAATAAAATTTCGGACAAGTCCAAGTGGGCAAGGCTTAGATCAGAAATGTCGGTCCCAGGCATTTTTGATGATTGGCTGTGTGATCCAAATGGCAAAATGCAACCGCGATTTCACAGGGTTTTTGGATGTAAGCATGAAATGTGCAGGGCGATATAGTGAATATGCAACAGTCTGTATCAATTATAATCAAAAAGAAAAGAAAAAGAAAGATGCGTTTCATAGAAGGCAATAGCATTCATCTTTGTGACACTAGTATGAGTATGACCGTTCGGTGAAACGGTCCCTCGTTCAGGGTATTTGGCTTTGGATAGCTTGACAAGAGCTAAGCGAGGCTTTCAATCCCCTCCCATACTCCCAACAGGAGGCTCATTATTTCCTGCCCCTGGTAAGCTGCGTGCAAAATGTTAGGAGTTTTTTAAAATTCAGGAAATGCAATCAGCACCATGTAGTGAACACACTTAATGGAGATTGAGTCAATGGACATTCCCTGCATGTTAGAAAGGAATCCAGCACGCGCTTAGGTTGAAGTTGGATATACCGCAATCACCCAATACTCTAAAAGAACGGAAATCACAGCGCCACCTTATGAATAAAATGAGCCTTAGGGATACTCAAAGGTTTTCCCATACAATTTGTGAGCAATTAGAAAGGCAGTTTAATAAATAAATAAATAAATAAATAAATAAATAAATAAATAAATAAATAAATAAATAAATAAATAAATAAATAAATAAATAAATAAATAAATAAATAAATAAATAAAGAAAGAAAGAAAGAAAGAAAGAAAGAAAGAAAGAAAGAAAGAAAGAAAGAAAGAAAGAAAGAAAGAAAGAAAGAAAGAAAGAAAGAAAGAAAGAAAGAAAGAAAGAAAGAAAGAAAGAAAGAAGTTTTTTTTACTAAATTTACCAATCTCCCCATTTTTTTAAAATCCAAAAATCATTGGACCGAGACCATTTCAAAAGATTTGGAAGCCAGTTACCAAAGGTACTTCCCCGCCTTATTTGAAGTGAATTTGACTGATAATTTTGTAGAAGTTAAATGGTGAAGTACCATAGGAATCCCTTTGACTTACCATTATTCTCAATAAAAAATTGTATGCATTACCCATAAATACTACAACTGAAAAGAAATTATCAAATATCAGTAATCCAGAGCAACGCCACCTGCTCATCGACTTTCTTTGACCCTTGCACGTGAATAATTTCTGCCAAGTTGCAGCATAAACTGAATGATGATTTTGGATTAGTTCACAGTAGCAAAACACATAAAACATTGAAAAAAAAGGAAATAAAATAAAATAACGGGGGGGGGGGGTCCCAGACGTTTCCCTATGCGATTTCAAAGCAAACACCCTAGCTACTTTGCAGAAGATTTAATTTGGCCATGATTGAACCTTAAAACATAAAAGAAAAAAAAATCACTGGAGCGTGACCATGCAAAAAGCTTTGTAGAAACGCACCCAAAGTATAGCCCAACCAAGTTTGAAGAAAATTATCCATCGGTTTTGGAGAAGTAGTCGAAAATGTCAATTGTGGACGACTGACATGCGGGCGACGGACGAAGACCTTCATCGTAAGCTTGGCTGACTGACAAGTCAGCGGAGCTTTATATTTTCTTGTCCAGTCCTGTGACTGATCATCATATTAGCAAATGTGTGGAAGCATTTATATTTTACAAGATATTATTTTATCACTTCGAATGATCATGAAAATCGTTGGAAGTACTTCATAAACTTTCTATAAGTTACATGTAAATTGTTGGAAATTGATGCAATTTTCCATTCATTGTGTGTAAAGTTAGAATTGATAATGGATCGCCAAGTCCATGAGATGACCCTTGCAGGCAGAGTATCGGACGGTCAGGACCTGACTGATTTACATCGATACGAACCGCGTTTATTTCGATCCAGTCAGGAGGCGCCACTCTTTATGTACTGAGAGCTAACGTTTTAGAGGAACAGTCCATCTTGGAAGGGGCGTGTGTATGAACATGTTGATGAAGTTGTTTGGCTGTGCTGTTAAAACCAAGGCCCCAGAATAGGAAGGAGGAGAGGAGAACTTGCATCTCCGATATTGTCCGACATGTTCCCCGCGCTCCGCAATTTTGATAAATATCGAGATTATAGATATTTAGTCATAGTGTGAATGTGTTTTGAGATAATTTTGCATGTTGACTCAATGTGGAAATTTTAGATTTGCTGTTATATTTAGGTGCAAGGGATTTCACGTTTTCCGAGTTCTTATAACGGTACTAAAATTTATGCACCAATTGATGTAATAAATTAAAAAAATAGAGATTGTACATCTTTAAGAACTTCAACAACTGACGGGGCCATCTCAACATTACCTTTTACATTGGTGTGGGCGGAACGGCAATAAAATTCAATCATAGCACCTCGGGACTTCTGAAAGTCTTTGCATTTAATAAATATGTGATCGAGCTTTGAAGAAAACACTAATTTTAAATTGAATATTAAAGAAAATGTTTTTTCAGGGACACTTCAGTATGATTATTACATTTTATTACATCCTTATTACACACACAATTTATTACATTTTGCAGCAAGATATTATTACAAATTGCAAAATGTAATAATATTACATTTTGCCGCAACTTATTACAAATTGCCGCATATTATTACAAATCAATGCAGATTTCTGTTCGTTTGTTATTCCAAAAAGGCAGTTATTACAGATTGCCGCATAACAACTCGTGTAAACGCATCAGTGACAGCCAGCTGCCGCCAGTGGCTCGCATTCTTCGAAATTCAAACTTAAAATCAAGACAGGAAGCCTTTGTGGATGATTGTATAAATCCACACCAAAGGATGCGAACAGAAACAAAGAAAATGAAGTGATTAAATATCATTGGGCGTCACATTACTCTGAATTTCTATTCCTTGTGCACGTGCTCAGACTGACAGATGGCTCAAACACAAGTTACCACTCATTAATTTGGTTCATTTGTATTATTGGTAATTGAAGAAAACACACAGTCAATACAATGATTACAATGTTTGTAGTATTGCTGTGCCAGAAGACATTTGGGTGACTCATTTTTTCGCGTTATTTGTAATTTTTTGTGAGTTGAGTTGCCAAGAAAGTTATCATGGCTAACCTGGGGAACTTTGCGGGTTTTTCAGTGTAAATGGGAAGCATTCTAATCTGATTCATGTTTGATGCTTCCATTGTATTTTTCACCTATACTGTATGATACAGGTGTTTATTTATGTAAATAAGATAACAGTTCCTTGAACTACGTACTTCATTTGCATAAACACATGTGACAGGGAAACTATTGAGGATAGTCACATACGGGCAAACAAAGGAAATATTGACTTACATTCACGTATTTTAGGCATTCCCATGCCACCTTTCGGTGGCGATGGGGGCGGCAACAAAGATCATGTTAGTTCTAATTTCAGGCAGAAACGCATCCCATTTTTTATGCACGACCTTGACCATAAAATGACAACATGAAAACGTTTTCATAGACACAACAACAACTGCAAGCAACTCAGACATACTTTCATCATGTGAAATCAAGTCTGAAATCATTACGGACAATTTAAACGGAACAACTGCTTTCTTTTTTTTGTCCGAGTGTCGCTGGAGGCACGGACGTTTCTGATGTTATCCACGGAAAGCTCGAGAAAAGCGCAATCATATCGTTCAAACTGACTTAGACAGCATAAAACATCATGTAGTTGAAAATACGAATTCCTTCATATTTGTTTTGTGTGCTTTACATACATCTTTGATAAGCTCGGAAAGCCAGTTGTGATACTAATAAAGCTGCGTTTACCAGCCACCAATGTACAAGAGATGTAAATTTTGGTAATAGGCTTACATATATGCACAAATACATAAATATGCATCCATGTATGTATGCTTCTTCTGCTTTGGGAGGATTGCATTTTTCGTTGAGCTGACGTGCTTCGGAGTGTAATTTAATCAGATTCCCCCGGAGCGGATATAATTCAAATACATCCGCCAGACGTAGTTGAAATGCCTACAACCCAAGCACTTATAATTGGATCGTAGACAATTTTTGTCTACACTTTTAAAGAAAAAAACGTGGGGGTGGGCAGGGTATGAACCCAGAATTCAGAGTGTCAGAGTTCACCGTGCTATCCAGTACTCTTGGAAGTCTGACACGTACCGTGACATGATCTGGTCTGTCAGGTCCAATGCTGTTTTAATCTCTATGTCGCAGCACGTCTGCGGTGGAGCAGCGTTGAATTGGGGGCAGGCAGGGTAACAGTTTAAGTGTCAAAGCCACTACATTGACTATTTTTGTTCTGTTTTTTTTTGTTTTTGTTTTTTTGTTTTTTTGTTTTTGTTTTGTTGTCGCCCAAATTCAGTTGTTTAAAGATTCAAATACATTGTAGTTTCAATGGTGAAAAATATAGCAGCCTCAGTATCTAATGGCCAGTTGCAGACGTCTGAGTTAATCCGTGGTCATAATAACCAAGTGTTAACCTATGGTTAAGTGAAATGTTGGGTTGCACACCTCGGTGTCATTGCTGACTGTGAGTTAAACTTGTGGTCAACCCTGACCAAGACCTGGGCCTTGGTTAACTGCTGGTTTTACTTGGCTTTTTGTTTTGGTGTTACATATACCTCTTTCCCCTGATTCTCAGCAGTTAGGGAGTGGTTTACACTTTGCAGTGGAGGGTAAATAGAGCACACAACAAACATGTCTGCATATCTAATGCTTCTCGATCGTGTAGAAACTGGAGAGAGACTTTTGAGGAGAACTCCAGTCACTCAGGACAGGAGCAATCCATTTGAAAAGTATGACGACGCTGGGTTTATGTTCAGATTTCATCTTCCTGAACATGTGGTTCTGGAGATACTTGATTTGATAGAAGCCAGACTTCAACCCACACAGACAAAGGTAGCGTCTGTGCCTCCAATTCTGCAACTGTTGATAATACTACAGTTTTATTCTAGTTGAACTGTTCTGAGGAATGATGGAGATTTATTTGGCGTCCACACCAGAACGATGAGCAGGATAATACCTGTTTGCAGTAGAGCACTAGTATCATTATATCGCCAATTCATATTTTTTCCACAGGGGAGAGAAGTTGGCATGATACAGGAACAGTTTTATGCCATAGCAGGTTTACCTGGCATTATGGGTGCCATTGATTGTACTCATGTTCCCATTCGATCTCCAAGGAGTGAGAATGCAGAATTTTCCGCAACCGGAAAGGATTTTTTTTCAATAAATGTCCAAGCTATAGGGGATGCCGAGCTGAAAATTCGAAACCTTGTGGTACGGTGGCCTGGAAGTGCCAGCCGTATTTTTGATAATAGTGAAGTTTGTGCAAAATTTGAAAACGGAGTAATACATGGCATTTTGTTGGGGGACAGTGGGCATCCTCTTCGCCCATATCTAATGACCCCACTCCTCAACCCCGCGACGAGAGCAGAGAGAGGATACAATTATGCCCATTGCCGTACCAGAGTTAAGATTGACAATCTGTTTGGAGTAATGAAAAGACGATTCCCCTGTCTTTCCCGCACATTGGGGTTAAAGCTGGAAACTACCCTGAGTGTAATTGTCGCATGCGGTGTGCTTCATAATATAGCCAGGCAACATGGGCTCATCGAATTAGATGCAAATGAGCAGCAGGATAACATCCATTTAGCTGCACATGCACCTCAGAACCAAAACCAAGGAGGGCGACCTCAAAGGGCGAGGCTGATAGCCCTATTTGAATAGACAATGGCAAAAAGGTAACTTTGAGAAGACTTCATTTTTCAATTTATTTCATTTAACTCGTTGACACCTATGGACATATTTTCTTGCTAAAATCTGAAAATGTCTGCTAATTCTATTTTGCAAATTAGGGATTATTTTTGGATGAAACTTGTATGGAAGATCTTGCAAAATTATATGCCCATGGTCAACAGCTTCCTATGGCGCGCTCTGGTCGCATTGCATCCAGAGCACGCCAAGGAAAGCTGTTGACTCAGTCCCACTTCAGGGGCCAATGAGTTAAATTCAACAATAAGCTTATCATATCTAGGAAGTTATGAAGAAAATAAAATTAACAAAAAGATTTATCTCCATCTATTTCTTTAATTTTCCAGAACTCATTGCAGTGTCAATTCAGTGAATGGTAGTGTAAATGACCACTTTATGCTAGAATCTTGGATACATATTTTACATTACTGTGATATATTAAATGGCTGCCACAGTTCAGTTCAGTTACGCTTTGCAATGCTTTTTCTTTCCTTTGAATCATACGCCCATCATTCGTCTTGTTCTCAATGATATCTTTTTGTTCTTCAACGAGCTCTGCCAGTATCGCCTTTTCCAATGGCGTAAAGTTCACTTTAGTTTTTCCAGTCATAACGTGGACACAGTTTTTCTGCTCCCGTCTTATCCCTGCAACCATGCAAGTCCTGTGCATTTATGAAACCACACACGTTGAACAGGTCCCCTTGATTGTATAGAAAAGTGGCCACGTTTATTTGAGGCATGTGAATATGGATTTAACCTGTGGTTGTGTAACCTGTACTTGACTCAACCCTCTGCAAACCAACCTTTCGCCATTCAACCAGGAGTTAACTCCTAGTTAACCTGTGGTTTCATGACCTGGAGTCACCTATTTTGACCATGAGTTAACTCTGAGGTTAACACCGACGTGTGCAACTGGCCATCAATCTCACAGCAATATGGTTCGCCAAATTATCAAGGCCTGAAAATTGGCGAGCTTTTTACCTGGCTGTGTACTATTATGTCAAATACGCATGAAAGAAACAACACGAATTTTCGAATTTTTGTTTTTCCAAGATGGGACTGTGAGCTCAAATCTTTTTGTATTGTATTTTTTATTTCGATTACTTTTTTCATTGTTATCACTAGTGACTTACGATGGGGACATGACTGGCCGACAGAACTGTATACTTGACCTGCCCGATTTTGGGGAAATGGTGATTTGGGGCTTTAATTAATAGTAATCATTATGAAGCAAATAGCTGGGCAGAAAATAACAAAAATAGGTCCAGGTGTTTATTTACTGAAGTCACATTGTAAGTAAATATAAGATCACCAGGACTTCAGTGTTATCACGATCAAGTAAACTGTCTTCACGGATATATCAATTGCTTCACGTTTGGTGGCCTGATGTGCCAAAAGATTGAAGACCTGTTCACAGGACCCTCAAATTGACGGTGAACTTGATCTGGATGTTGCACACCTGAACTCACTGACTCAAGTCCAGGGCTGCAACTTGTTACGTAAACTGGTGCGATGACGAGCTGGTTGCTAACTTCTTTCATTTTGCACTCATTCCACAATAAAACAACACTGACGGTGCTATGGGTCACACACATAAGTACGGTATTCGGTAACTATAGTAAATTCACTACTTTCACACCATTACAGGGTAACTAACCATGATGAGACACATTCTCGGACGTGTGTGTTGTCTGCTCAGCCATGTCCCACGACTGTTGGACTAGGACCCTAAGCCACCATTCCAAGGCAAATAAGTCCCCTGGAGAGTCAGCTAAGCAGGCAACAGTATCTACTTATTCAAGCGTAATATTTCGACCAGTTTGTTCAAATGTTTTAGGCGAAATCATTATTTGGAAGGGGGGTATGGGTATATACGGTCACAATATTGATACCGTCAAAGAACAATAAAAACAACACTGAGAATACTATAATGGATCACACAAATAAGTACGGTATTCAGTAATTGTTGTAAAAAGTAAGTCTTGGGGCCAGGTTTTTTTTCAGGCAAGAATGTAGGTGTTTCTATTGATAGAGATTAGTTTTGTCACAAAGCATTCTATTTCATCCTTCCAACTTGTTTTCGTGCTTTCCACAGTTAAAATAACATTCACAATACAACGTAATATAAAACAATTGATTGCCCTGGTACCATCAGTTACTAACGAATATAAAACTGGCACATATATAATTACATTGTATACACACTCTTCTTTCCAGAGCCCTTTTTCAGTAAACACAAGCAGATTGGCCCTTACTTTAAAAGAATATTTCTTTCTAGGTAAATAAGTGCAATCCATGCCCTAAGTTTATGGAAATTCCATACAGGATGATGAGATAGTCATGACATTCTGGTGAGGCAGCTAAGAGGTCCTTTAATGCTATACTTATGCCCCACGTATAGAATGCCTTTGGGTAAGGATAGAGCCCATCCACTTGCTTCAATACACACCCTGGTATAACAATGGTCCATCTACTGAATACCATGAAAGCACAGCAGATGCTGGGAGATAAGAATAGATGTCGAAGCAAAGAAGTCGGCATGAAACGTGCAGTCACTATGATTGATGCAAAACACTAGTGTTGGAAAAATTCTACCACACAAACTTTGTAGCTTTGGAAAGTATTAGCCACAAAGACGTGAATAAACAACATATCATCAAAAAAGTTGAGAGCAACTCCCAGAAACCCGAAAAGCTTGGAGTGGAACGCATGTTTTCAGAATTTGAACTGGTAAACAGTACCACTGAAGAACATGCTAACGACAGGAACAACAGAGTTAACAAGAGTGTGGGAGAACACTCCAAGAGGCAAATGCTAATGACTCCAATGGCCCGTGGCATGCAGCAAAGTCAGCTGTTAAACGGGGTGAGAAAAGTTACCAGCGGCCCAAAATACACCACGAAGAAGAAACTGCATCTTCAACTTTCGGACAAGATCACCGACAGAGCTGAAACGAAAATGTAGATACGCCCCTTAAGAACTTTGAACGCTTCACTGGAAGCTATATGGTTGGAAATTCATAATACAAACTTTGTGTGTTACTTGCCATTATGCACTCGTCCCCCCCCCCCTGAAAACTTCCACTTATGTATACAGGACTCAAGGAAGCAAGTGAGTGAACAAAGTATAAATATTTCTACGACAACTGCTGAATGGTAGTATTGAATTAAGTTCCGTACTTATCAAGGGAGATAATCTTTATTTTTTTGTTATATGCTGGTAACCTGGAAGAATTCCAATATTTCCCGTGCTTTTTCCAGACAATGCGGTAGGTATTATTGATAGCTGAAGGACCAAAAACTGTATGAACTTTGTCTGTGACATATGGAATCATGCATTACCTCCCAGAGGAAGGAGGGGTAGAACAAAACTAGTGGTGTTCACTAAAAAAAAAAAAAAAAAAAAAAAAAAAAAACCAGTGCTGATAACTTGCGTTTTTATATAAAGTGAACATTGCTGCAATACTTTCTTTTTGAAAATAACTGCACACACCAAGACAATTAAACAGCTCATTTTGCATTCAGTTGTCAATATTATTTTGAGAGCAATGTAGAAAGATATTTATAACTAATTCCAATCAAGTGAAAACCCATATCCCTGACCAAGATTTAACTGCTCACAACAAACACACAATGCCCTACTTATAGTGTGCGACGTTCACTTTACAATCCAAAGATACAGATTTGATTTCACATATACGCCCTCTGGGGGCCAAGCGATGATACAAAGATACATCGTACGTACATCAATATATGATATGAAAATAACTAGCAAGTGTAAAACGTCACAATGCGGGTCATTCTGCATTTAGAACATAACATCGCATGGCTTTTCATACATACTTAATATGTTATTTCACAAATCACCAAATTTGAGTGAAATATATGCAGACTGGTTGACTGCCTCTCGTTTTCCAAAGAAGGAAACATTCAGGACACATTTTTGCAAAACGTCTTGTAATGTCTATATCACTGTTCAATAAATATTAACATTTTTCTTCTCTATTCATCACATTGAAATATTTACAATTTATTTGTATAGTTTTCCATGTATCGCCGCTAGCAGTTATCCAAAAAGTTATCAAAAAGTTATAAAAAAGGGGCATTCTGTTGGGAACTGAATTTCATAACCAAGTGGGTGAATACTATTCTTTTAACAAACTTGGTGTTTTCCATCCATATTCTGGTGTCACTGGTCTGTAGTCTCTCCCCGACTCATACATTTCTTTATGTACACTCATTATCAGTCGTGTTAGTGCAACTCTGTTGTCGGTTCTATGTACATAATCCAACTTATTTCCATGCACAAAATGTAATTTCATTTTCCTGTAAGTTCAAAGTTTCCTTCATCATTTGAACCTTTGGCATATGTACATGTATTTTGTCATTGTTGTTTTTATTCTGGAATGAGTGTTTAAGGATGGAAGAAAATAGCCTGTAACATGGCCAACTTCAGTCCCTTGAAAGTATCACATAATTTGACCAGACATGTCCTTGCCCCCGTACCGTAAAATGATGATGATGATGTTGATTTTTCTTCCCTCAAAATCTGATCAAACTGTCCACGTACACATTGTGTGACGCAGCTACGGTCAATTACCTTGTAATGGTGTGAGATCAGTCCTCATCGGTTCATATCGTCGCTTCATGGAGCAGTTTGCTGAGGGCCTGGGTGAGTGAATTCCGGTGTCAAACACACAGATCAGTTCATTCCCTATTGTGAATTTGAGGGTGTTGTTGACGCGACTTTAACAGACCCCCCCCCCTTCAATATGAAGGAACTTAATTGTTGATACATGGTGAATTCAAATTAGGGAGTAAACTCGTGTGCCTACTTCCTCAATTACATCTATAGGCAAATGCTGTTTGTAAAGATGTTTCTAGTATGCCGTTGACATAGGATTGTTTGGATGCATCTTATGTGAAGTTTTATGCGGTTGATTTGCTTCCATTATCGCCAGACTTTTGCCCAATGCATAATGAGTATGCTACAGATGGCTTTCTCGTCAATGCAGACTTATCTTATTACCTGTTAAAAGCCACGACGCTATTCGTAACTGAGTGGAACGGGAATGTACCCAGTCCACCCTAAACTGGAAGATACGTTGACTTTTGGTGTACATATCTGACTAGTCAGAAGTTTGCACGATAATACATAGCTGCTTAGTCTGCCATGCGAATACCCATTGGACATCAATTAAACTAAATGTGATTTGCATTATATTGTGCCAAATGTAATAGTTACGAGTGCACTACAGCATTCACTGGGCAATATGAAAATGCAAACTTGTCTGTGATGGTACAACATCAGAAGCAAGGGGTACTTGGTTTGCAACTGCTCGGAATGTTGTTTGGCGCTGTGGTTTCCTGCAGCTATTTCCATTTCTCGTCATAAAATACAAATGAAAGCTGGTATGCAATGCGGAAAAGAGCGTTACTACATTTCAGCACGTAGCCCATAAGGTAGCCTATATAGGCGGGTTTTCCATTTACAGAGAGAGAGAGAGAGAGAGAGAGAGAGAAGAGAGAGAGAGAGAGAGAGAGAGAGAGAGAGAGAGAGAGAGAGAGAGAGAGAGAGAGAGAGAGAGAGAGAGAGAGAGAGAGAGACGTGTTTGATTTCAGTGGTGGTGGATTGGGTTTCTTGCAGTCTAATTTCATAAGGGCCTCATAAGAACTAAGCGAACTGACAAGTCCTGCAGAATAAAAAGGCGAGCCAATAAATTTTCTACTTATCCTTCATAGCTGTAATGTTACCTATCCCAGTGATGATTTAGCCAATCAAATTTTGGCCTAAATTGTGTCTGCAATAACGATGATTTTATTTCAAAGTGAGCTGATCGCTTAAAGCCAGTGTTGACCTTTACAGGTTTACACCTGTCTCAAGTCAGGGATGCATTAGATTCCTGCATATCAGTATTATGCACTGAGGGATCAGGTTTGACGTGTTGTGTCATTATGGAAATACAAATTCTGGGTTTTCTGGTACTTTTGGAGTCTGTACTTACCCAGTTTATAATTGTGCTGAGATGTCTGCTCACTTTATCTTAAATTTATTGGTTGTACCCCATGGGTCGTATAGTTGCTCAAACCTATTTGGGGGTTGGGGGTATTTGTAGTCAACATATAAACAGTAAATTTGATATAGAACTTAATAACCATTTAGGTGTGATTGGTTATATAAGTTCGTTGTGCTGTCGCAGACCTAGTGTCAACATTTGGCCGTTATATTTAGCTGGAGTTACTTTATCGTAAACATTAGACTGGTAGTAAAAAGTACCAGATGCGACATTTAAGGTAGACCTGTCTACTAGCACCTGCGTCTGTAAAACGAAGGTTATAAGTTTGGATTACAGTTTGCTTGCTACGACTGATATGGAATCCAACCAACCTGTCTGTATATATGAACCCTTTACATTCCTTTTGCCTCACATAAATATGCTAACCTTGGCCACTGTAAAGCAGTTTTAAGTTCCATGTCACACGAAATCTGCATTTTCCGGTTTGTGGGCTGGCAGTGAAATGTGGGACGTTTTCATCTTGGATTTTCAAGCTTCTTAAGTCATCATGTCACATCATGGTGCCTCGTGAAATTCCAAAAGCAGGACAAAATCACTTTCGTTCTTCATAATACATATTATATGGGTACCTTTTAACCAATACGTGAACAAATGGACATTCAAGCCAGTGCTGTCCAACTGGAAATCTCTACAGCAAAATTTAGATTTCCTGGAGCTTTGCCACATCTTAGCACGAGGCACAATTATTTTGGATATATTCTTCTAGCGATTTATAAAAATGCGTGAGCATAATTTGGCTACAATGCTCCAGCTGGACAGTCCGGCAAGCCAAAGTGACTGTGTTGCGTAGCTTCTTTGGCAAACATTAGTTTTCATTTTCCAAACATGGGCCTGTAATGAACTTGTTGGTCTAATTTCTTTCTGTTGGCAAAGATTCGAGCATTACAAACAATATTGTGGCCAGTGCAAGTTTTTAACCCCATATATGATGGCAAACGGTAAAACATCCTAAAAATTAGACAGTTTTTCTCTTTGCTTCAAATATGCAACCAATTTAATTTAAGCATTCCTTCTGAGAGGCTATTCGTCGTGCAGAGGCATTTGTGGTAGTGACGGCAACAGCTCAGCGGGCTTGACAACCAAGTCAGCTGACTTTAAAGATATGTTAAACTCAATTATTTATCATCTGAACAGTGGTGCTCATGTTCTGGGTTCACATTGGGGCTTTCTCTTGTTGGGGGAAGGTCCCGTTGCAGACGGTCATCATGGCACTTCATGCATGGTTGCATTCTGCATGTAAGAACCAATGGGATTTCTCTCTGTAAAAGTGCACATAGCGTTGATTTTGATCCAGCACGACACCATCATATTTGGTAGATATAAAGATATATACACGGTGGATGTGCTGTTTCTTAGATGCACTGATTCACTAAAATGTTCACCTTATTTGACATTATGATGTTCATAATTCGTGTTGTCTGAAAATGCAATGTGTTGCCATTGGTCATATTAAATTTTAATCCTTTACAATGGTTAGATGACTGTGGCGTAATTGTTCAGATACAGATCATCTTGTGAATGTCAAAAAGGCAAAATACTTCAAATTTTTATGGCAAGGTGAGTCAGAACTGTAAATGATGTCCCTGTTCGACTATCGACTTGCTATTTATCGATGTGTGCATACTTTCCTTTACTGGCACTTTGATATTGTAAATTTGATATTGAGATTTGCCAATGGAAAATTTCAGTGTGGTGTCTTTGGTCAGATTTGACGGAACGGTTGGCAATAGGGCGGTAGATCAAGGGAAAAACTAATTACGTCGTAATGCTATTATCCTATAAAAAAACAACTGAAGAGTAGAAAAGGAAAACATCTGATCGGGTTATTTCCTTGCAAAGTCATATACCGTTCTGATGTATTATATGACGTACTATAGTATGACCTGACAAACTCTTTTGTAAGGTGTCATTTATGATATTCCCAGTATTCAGTGGATAAATTAAAATTGATATAAATGTGATGAAAATGGATTATGGTTGGGTCATACTGATGAATAGTTTATCTTTCTTGATAATCTCATTACTAAATTGAAGATAATTGTATCCGTCAAGACAACATGGCCGAATATTCTATATATTTTTTTAACATTTCACAGGTGTGCATACAATATGATATTAAAGCAGTCTTAATTTACATAATCATGTAGTCGTCGATTGGTATAATTTTTGCATACCAACCCTGATATAATTCCTTCTATGATAATAGGCCTATCGAGGAAAGACTAGTCTCCCGGGACATATTAGTCCCCAGTAGACAAATTTAATTAATGTAACTTTCTTGGAAATTGATTTTCTTTTGTGGGGTCATACAGGGACATGTTTTAAACTTCTCATTTGATTTGGAGACGCAGAAGCGTTACTGAAGACAGCTTGTGAAATCCCGACTTTATCTCGACTAGATTCTGAGTATCTCTGATCGAAACTGTCACTCAGTGCATGGACCCCATTTTAACCCCATCCTCTTGACCATCCAAATCAGGTTGTAGGTAAAATATCTGTCTGCATAATTTTTAAAATATATATATTACTGTCAATCAAAAACAGATTGAATGAAAATTGTTTAAGGGTCCTGTCAGAATAGAATGTTTCGCATCGAAAGCTGTCCCCGGGGAGCCTAAGCTGTTGGCTCGGTCCTCATTCAAGGGCAAGATTTAAAATGTTGATGGATACGGGTTTACCTGAAGGGGCTTACTGTTTCAGCGCCAACTGCGGCCTATTCTAAATGCTTAACATGAACTGCTCTGAAATATAAGATGGGGGCTGGATTCATGTTTCTTGTAAAAAGACCTTTCATTCAAGTAGCAGCATGCCTAAATTTACATTGAATAAAATAGTCCACGTCAACACCTTTCCCCGGTGCGCTGTTGGCGCAATGCGCAATGGGCCCAAAGCGCACCGGGTAAAGGTGTTGACTCAGTCCAAAATGTGACATTGAAAGAGTTAAAGTTGAACTCTAAACAACGATCGATGAATAATGCCTCGTGCAGACCAGCCAGTGTCTCCAAAGCCATGTCAAACTTTCGATTCCTTCAACAACAAAGGAACAGATGTACACCTGCCATCAATTTCTTCTTTCGTAGCTGACTCCAAATGCAAGGTCCAATGGACCCTCTACCGTGGTCAAGATAATAATGCCTGTGAGGCTGCACATCACGGTGAGTGACTGCACAAACACGGAAATCCGTCTCTACGAGGAGGACGCCTACACTTGTCAACGTCCTGGAAACTCTTTTCTGCACTGATTAAACCTTTCTTTGTTTTTTTTGAAAATAATTTATATTGCATCTTTATAATTTCAATTTTGATTCCTCACAGTTTTCTGGATTACGACTTCCAGAACTGATACCTAGATGCCCTATGTATACCAACATTCTGCATAAATGTTTCTGTCGTGGCATTCCACATTAATATTTACTGACTTTGTGATGAGATGATGACAAGATTTTAGTTGACCATCAGCAATAAAGATGAAAATAAATTAAATATTTAAAATCAAATTATGATTGGCACTTATTTCAGTCAGGACGTCATGGGTGCCATTTTCTTGTTGTCTACTCTCTGTTCCCGTAGGAAATTCGAAGACAAGGGCACAGGAAGGTGAGTCATAGCGGGATGGGCTTTGGCTTAGATTCCAACTGTCAGATTTATTAGATAAAGGTATGTGCATGCATCGATCAGCTCACTGGTGTCCCGGATGATTAAGTTAAACCAGAGCACTAAATGAGAGGTTTAAGCCACATAAAACATCTAACCATATTTATCCTGGAATTGGCACTGTAGGATTCCCATCCTTCGTGTTCATCGGGACATTTTTGACATTATCCAGAAATTCTGTGATACGGCTAATATTACATAACCCAGGCATCGTCTCAATCGACAGCATGGATGTAAATCATTGATGTTTCAATCGTTTGTCTTCAGATGGCAGCACATGTCTACTTGATTTTTGTCCAAAACGAGATAGACCATGATGACTCGGATTGTTTAGTATTTCAATAGGATTCCGCTGAAAATTGACCTGTAGATCATACTGTCATTGTAGAAATCGACCTGGAATACAAATAAATTCAGAATATCAGTTGATCCTTGCTGGTACAAGTGAAGGTGTCCGACATGCAAAGGATCACACTACACGAGGCCTTGCCTGATAGGTTAAATAACACCTTTTGGGGTCTTCCGCTTTTTAATGTAATTAAGCAATCACTCTGGGTTGTAATGCCGGCCTCTTGTTAGTCCTAAGTGTGAATGTTTGTTTGAATCGCTCATATATTCCACTGGAATGTATTGAATGTCCAACAGCTAATGGGTTGAAAACGACCTGCTCAAAACGTTGCGGCTAGCGTCTTGAGCAACAGTCTCCCTGACCAAGCTGTTGACTTCAAACATATGTTTCTAACTCACGATTCCATATTCATGTCATATAACAAATATTAATATAACATTACAGTATGACTACTGGCAGGTGACCAATTGGCAAGGGAAGGAGAGGGCCGGTGGGAGGAGATAGGGGGGCTAAACACTCTCAATCTTCCAAAGAGTTGCAGGGTTGATAAACCAAGTCACATAAGATGCAGGCTGAACTAACACATCAGGTTACATACATGACTTAAGACACAAGGTATTGCCAATTGATATCATTGCTTATTCTCCGTACACAAAGTACACATTCGCATGAGAAGTTGTTCAGAAACTCAAAAGCCCAAGTCTATGGCCCACACAGATACGCATTAAGACTTAAACTTGTGAAACATGGTGGCATTGCTCATTCTGTACAAAGATATACGCTCAGATATATTACCTCGTCTATTTGCAGTACTGAATTGTATTTCCTAACCCGGATTTCACATAATGATGCTATAAAATTGGCTCTGACTATGGCTGGTCCATTATTATCGTCGTAGGAAATTGTTGTTTGAGTTATGATATTATGTTGCATTAGTGAGCCCAGTTTTTGTCTCTGTTGGTTTCCTTTGTTAATTGTTTTTGTATTATTTTTCTACCTGTCGTGACCTGTCGGCGAGAGTACACTAAGACCTCGGATTGTCTTGTGCAAGAAGGTTCGATAATGCACTTTTTATCGGCTGTTTTCTGATGCTATTTAAATGGTCAATAGGGTTGTCCAGGCAGACCATGGCAAAATCAGACGCCAAGAGCAATTCAGATACTTTGTTGAGTGTGGAGCTGGACTGCACATATGCATTGTGATTATCCTGTAATATGACCATTCCTCCTGGGCTAGAAAATTGAAAAAGTGACATTTCTAATGCGGTATCAAATGGAATTAGCACCTTTATTCATGAACAGCAGGTCTCTCTTGAGGGACGACCGTTGACGACAGAGATTTTGATAGATGGGGACAACTACACAGTGAACCGTCGTTTCCCAGGTTTCTGTCGTCTCCAATATGTAAACATTGCGCATGTGACAATTTACATTTGTTAATTTTGACAGAGTTGCTAATTAAGGGGAATTACTCAATTTAATTACATTTCAAGGAAAACACAAGCTCACCATTTCAACATAATTTTGAGCTCACTGGTATGATCGGTAACCGACTTTTATCCCAACGTCCTTATCCACTGTTTTTTTTATTAATTATTATTCGAGATTCACTCAATGGCAGTTCCTTTCATTGTCATTATTATATTTGCAAACGGGCACTGGGAAGAAAATTTGCAAGTTTTAGGCCACTTCCTTTAACTTAATATATTCGGTAAGCAGTACAGGCTCACATGGCTATTGCAACCGTTTAGTGGATTATAGCCGCAAACCCCTTCTGTTAAAGTGATCACAATCATCGTTGTCATCGATCATCTTCATTAAGTGCATTTCAAATACTGACAACGTACTTTTATACACTCTTAACATTATTTACCATATTTCTTTTAAAAAGTCATCACAATCAAGTATATTTAAAATATCAAATAAGAAAAGATTTCTTACTACATCCCTCATATATTCTAGAGCCGGCAATAATCCCCCAAAAGTCCATCACTATGACTTGTAAAGCTGCGATTTGAATCAAACATCAATATTCCATTTAAATTTTGACTGACAGGAATTCCCTTTGTAAGCGTTTTCCGCCTACATGCATTTTGCGAGACAACGAACCTTTTCCTTGCAAGGACAACATAATTTCCATCAGAAAATCTTTAATTTAGATTACTTTAAAATCGTATTGACAATATAATAGAGGAAGTACCAAACGCAAATATCCAAGTTTCAAATATGATGGCCAATAAAATGTTCTAAACAACACACCTCAATGACATGTCATCATTTCGCGCCATGAAAATGACAGCTACGCGTCTCAGTGCTCTGCAGATACGGCCTGTGAGGGCAACAAGATTATCCAATGAATTAACGATAAAGAAATTGCTTTATGTGTAAAATAGGTTCATGTTGTATACAGGATTCTCGCAGGATTTTAGAGTTATAAATTCTATCAGTGTGGATAATGGGCAAGGGTTGTGATTCTATTACCACTCTACTGGTGTCTGGTGGCTGGCTTGTTTTTTCAGTAAAATCCATTTAGATTTTGCTGGTACATTAGATGACAAAATGTAGCGTTAATCTAGATATACGCGAGAGTACTGTTTCATTAAACAAGTGGAAGAACTTTGGTTTGCCCTTTTAATTTTAAGTCATGTGTACAACATTGACCTTCACAAAAACGGTTCCTTTGAATGGTAATAATCTTCATCTAGTATCATGAGCTGAACATTTCTATGCAATATTACAGAGGTGTGTCACATATGATAACACTCACATGAAATACATTATGCCATAAATTGATTATTCATTATTCATTTACCCTTCCACATTATCTATTTGTATATCTACGTGTATAATATATATATATATATATATATATACCAGCACACAAATTGATGAACCTTGTGTTATCAGTGCTATGCCGGCGCCTTTCATGTGACAATGGTTAAAACAATTTTGATGTTTCAAAAGTAGGATTGCAATGTGTAGCTGAAACACACGTAACATTTCCGAAATTGACAAATGTGGCGGAAAGATTAAACCTGGACACACGACGTTAATTTCATAACGCATATGGCTGCTGTAAAATGTGCTCCTGCAGAAAAGCGATAAACTATTATTTCACTCTGCAAACAAAGTCGACCGCATGATTTGAAACTATTTTTATCTCTAGCTAAGCCATTCATTTAATGTCTTTTGCTCCCTTATGGCTTCAGTTTCATATACTGTGGCAACGCTAACCTCTGTAATTTTTTTACAATAATAATTGGTCCTTTGATTCCTTCAGTACTAATCACAACAAAATTAGTTCTCACCTGAAGTACGAAAATAATTTCAAATTAAAAATTTCTGGTACATAGCCCGTTGTTCATGTTCCAGTCTACACATGCGTTGAAAAAAGTGTCAGAACAATCTAACAGCTTTCCTCGGCCTGTTTTCCAAAAGAAAAGCTGTTGACACAGTTAAAAATACAGAACCCAAACGGTTGATTACTGTCTGGCACCTAATTTCATGTTTATAAAGCAATAGCGTCTCACGCCTGAGGTAACGTGGCTTTGTTAATAAAATAACGTTTCATCCCTGCTCTGTGTGCCTCTTGTCAGCCATTGTTTCACAACTGCATTTCCAATGACTAACTGGAACAAGCATTATACTGACAGCAGACGACTTGCCTCATGATACAGAGGAATCTTCCACCAAAGAAATGATGCAAAATTCTGACCATGTTTCAAAGTTTTAAATGTCCCGCTACGACAACATGGACATCGATTTTTATATGTATCTGGTTGTTTACATGTACTTTATTAAATTTGAACTCCAATACATATCATATGTTGTCACCACAAATGTATCATAAAATCCACACAAATTAAAAAAAAAATACACAATTATTTCTATACAGATAAAAATGATTGTTTTTTATTTTTGGTTTCATGTTTGTTTTTTCTTAACCTCATTTGGGGTAAAAATTATGATAATTATCATGTTTGGAAGGGAAAATTATTTCTCCCTTTAACAGGAGAGCGATGATTTTTGAACATAAGAAAATCTCGCGTGTTGAAAAGACTAAATGGTTCATTTGTGTGATGTCCGGTCAGTTAAGTCCATCTGACTACTATATCATTATCATCATCATGTTCCCTGCTCTCGTCATCCGTTCACAGTTCAGTGTGATGCCAGCTTCAGCGTGGCGCCACTGACGAACGTTGAAGAAACCATCTTGGTTGCGGTTTTTTCGTGTTAGGTTAGCAGGTTGAATCAAGCATAAGCAGTTTCTGTATTCTTTGTCTTTTTTAAAAGCAGTTTCAATATTACAAAGGTGTCCATCAAACACCTATTCAGGAAAAATAAGTGTACCGTAATCGATGGGAGATACAGCCATACGGGGCAATGGCTCATCACCAGTAAGTGTTTAGCACATACAGTAAATAGAATTCGTCATTTTGCATGCGATAACGTTGCTGCGTTTCTCGGGCAATTCCGTTGACCTGTTGGTCATATACACAGACATTCGTATGAGGCACTTGCATTTAAACGACTTGATGGAGAGTGTTTGAGAAAGGATAGATAACAGGTTGTAGGAGGTTTGACCTTATTGAGCAATAATTTCAAGAGGACAGTAAGGCCCATGTGTGCCGCGTCTTGACATTAAAGCACAAATTACCAATAGCCTGGCTGACTGTGGCAAACACACCCACCACCAAAGCAACTTTGGCCTGACCGTGTGTATACGTTGTAATATGTTATTGAAAAGCTGGCATGGCCGTAAGTATGGGACATATATAGTAAGACATATTTGATAGTTTCAGATCACCTCGAAAGGACACTGAATTAACGACCAAAAGGGACACGTGTCAAGCGTTTACAAATTTTTGACAACTTTAAGGACAGCAACAGCGAAACCGAAAATTTGCTGCACAATGGTATGTCAAAATTGTGGCATATTGTTTGACCCTTAAGCAGCCCCCAGTCGCTGCATGTTTGTGATGTTGGCACTGCCCGGAAAGGAAAAGAGCCAACCATATAACAAACCCCGTGACGGCAGCTGTGAAGGCAAACATATTGCCTAAAAATAAGGAAATGAAACGACCTTTTTTAATTATAAATGTAAAAAAAAAAAAAAACCTTCATGATGGTTTCAGCATGCTTAAGGGTTGCACAAGTCTTATCCAAAGTATTCTTCAAAGCCCACCTTAGGTGTGGACAATAATTTACTCTATTTCTTTATGTCCACTTATGCTTATTGGAATATACTGTCAACAGACAGTTTGCATTCTTTGGAGTATCAGTAATGAATCTGCTAAGGAAAGCCTGTCAGTTGCTGTAAGACATCTAATGCACAATCTAAATGCAATATTCATTCAGATTCTGCAGGGAATTAAATGAAATTAAATACTGCATACCAAATACAGATTTCTTGTTGCGAGTTTTAAAGGGGCGTCACCGGTATGAAAGAAAATGTAAGCAACATTGATGCCTTTGGTTACTTGATAGATACTTTTGAAAGACATCACCCTTTTATCATTCGTATAAATAGAGTCATATTCATGTGGAGCTTCCAAGATGATGACCCAGGTAACTGTAATTTTCAACTTTACAAATGCGTAATAAAATTTGGTTTGCAAAGCACAAAAACTTCGTAAAGAGGTAATAATATTCACCGGGTCAAACGATTTTAATTAATCAAAGGACTTTGATGAAAAGTTTTTTTCAAAATTTTCTGCATTTAAAGTTCTGTCCATTGGCTGATATATTTGCGCACTATGTGTTTTTTCTAATATTTATGGCATTAATTTTCATAATTTTACAAACATTCAATTTTCATGGTTTTACCTATTTTTTTCAAAATACTTTACTAAATCTCCTCTTTCCTCGTTTTATACCAATTGAATTTTCGTGTTCACTGATTGGTGCAAACTGAAACAGAAATTATTTAATATATGACTGAAATCAATTTTGTGGGCCATTTAGCTAGTTCCGTTAATTTGGTATTAATATTGTCCTACTTGGAACGTTTCATATAGACATTGAACAGTACCCGAACATAATTTCTTAAAGCACCTGTCAGTGTGTTTATTGATTTGTTTGTTCATACATTCAGTCCCTCATTCAATAATTCATTTACTAAGTTGGGGTTCGTCAATTTAGGCGTCGTTCGCAATATGTTTGCAAGTCTGACACACGCATAGCCATCAGTATGAAAAACAAGAGGATATTGAAAAAAAAAAAAAAACCCACAAAAAACCACCTCACGTATGGCGGGGGGGGGGGGGGCAGGCGATTTTCCTGGTTGCCCGGACCCTCCCACCTCCCCATGCATGCCTCAGTGATCAAGTTTATCTCTACTGTATACTATAGTCCTAAACACAACGTCAACCTAATTAATACTTTCAGACCTGTTGACGTCCCTACTGACATTGCACAGCCGGTTTGGCAGCCTGTTAGTCACATACTGCAACACCATCCACATAGTCTTGATTTTCACCATACTGTTCAGCGCAAGAAATGCGGAATAGATGCATCTTTGTACAATTTAAGGTGTACAATTTCAAAAATTAGGGAAGGAGGGCCAGGAAGAGCGAAATCATGCCCCGGGAACCCCCAAACAGAACTTTGCGGCCTCGGACCTGGTGCTCCCCCACCAACACAAATCCTGAATACATCCCCGCAAAAGATTTGTCTCCACTTCCAAAAGTCAAATTGACTTCCCGATTTAAATACAGTAACTTTAAGTTTTGAATGTAGTTCTCGGTATTCTATTAATCAGACAGTCGTTTAAATAAAATAATAAAAAAAACCCAAAACAACAAACAAACAAAACAAAAACAAACAAAAAAATTATTATTTTATATAGATATATATAATATATATATATATTATATATATATATATATATATATATATATATATATATATATATATATATATATATATATATATATGTATATATATATATAATAATATTAATGAAAATAATAATAAAACAAGAAAAGACAAAAAAAGAAGAAAAAAGAAAAAAAGAAAAAGAAACACCCCCAGCCACATATGACCGGTTTATCATATTGTACTTACTTTAAAAACGGAATGGGGAATAAGCCAGCCAAATATTCGTAACTAGAGATTCACAAGTACAATGCGGTTGGCAAACGCTTAGATAGATTAATTACAAATCATGGGTGTCTATAATAAACTCAAAGCCTTTCACATAAAGATAAACTGCTTGTCCTCATACTAATCATCAAATTGTACGATAGGTATAAAATGCGACCACGAAAGACACAAAGTATGTCCCTCTAAAACGTCAGCTGATTGACATAATGAAGCAGCTATATAAAGAGGTCTGTGTGGAAATGCAAGTTTAATATTGCAGTTATGTATCGTCTGTTGGCACGTGTTTGTCTCTCATTATTTTTTGTAGGTTTTAAATAGTTTTATTCGATGTTTTATTCAAAGTCTTAAAATAAAAACAAATTATTTTCATATTCCCTAACGGTTAAAGGGTTGTGACAATGACCTGGCATTAGTAATAACAGCCAACAATAGTCTGCTCATGCGTTACCTAACGTGGCATGGTTGTGTGAGGCAAACCATGTGTTTCGAATGGCCTGGAAGATTAGGCCGTATAATGTGGAGAGTTAAAAATGCCAAGCAGAATTTTCTGCCAACACTCAAGCATTAAAGGTGGCGACACGGAATGGCAAAAGAGTTTTCAAGCATCCTTTCTAAAAATTATATGACGTCTGCAAGACGCCTGTGCCATCGTAAACTGCACTTGAAAACTTCTGAAGGAACGTATTGACGTACAAATTATGAAAATTCACACTGAGAATACATTTCTTGAAAATTGGAACCCTTCAAAACATGATATTCATTCTGATCTATGCTTCAAATTTGCATGATTTATAAGATCACTCGGGAGAATGCAAAAGCAATTTTATCGTACTTTTTTTCTACACCCGTCAGCGTGACAAATCATTTTCATATTCCCTAACGGTTATTTATTTGAACTAACATCCCTGTGTTTCGAATCCAAATTCATAGATACAAGCACACTCATTTGAGCAGGTACAGGCGACACCAAATACTATCCATAATAGTTTTCCTCACGACAAACTAATTTTACTTTAAATAGATTTTCCAATTAAGCGGTCGTTGCAATTTTTTTTCCATTCAAGAAATGACACTTGGGTCCCTAGGTAGATAAGAAGGAAATCGTTTTGCTGATGCCGAATCTCATTATTAGGTTTCTGTATTAAACACAATAACGTGAAATGACAGTAAACTTACTGGGTTATTAAACGTTGCCATATCATCGCTCTGGTGCAGTGTTTTCTTAGCATATAGCATATCAAATCTGTCAGATTCCTTTCCGA